>WNWK01001748.1:172500-232500 GCA_009830355.1 Cherax destructor | reverse complement strand
CAGCAGAACCAGAGAGCGGCTCCTTGATGTTAAGTGGTCGAGGACAGTTGCCCGACGTGCAATCCATGAAGCAAAACTCACTGGTTGGCGGGATTGTTTCTACGGTTACTTTCGTTTCCTTTGTAAATATAGTTTGGCATAAAAATATGGAAATTGAGTGGCAGGTACTCTCCAGACCCTGCTCCTCCATTACGAGTAAGGTATCGAAGAAAGGATCGGCAATTAATAGCTTCTGTAGCAGCTGAAGTCTCAGGTTGGAACGCCATATTACACGAGTCAGACCTTAATTTGTTGCATATACACTTAAAAAGCTGTACAACAGTAAACGTTCGTCGATACTCTACCAATAGATCAAGCAGTTCACTAGCAACGCTGTAGCTATAGTCTGGGCAAGTTTTGTATAACATACATTGGTGGCATAACCCACCAGCACTGTAACAAAATGCTAACTTTTGTAGTATGCTCAACATAATGCAACGACTTAGCAGGTTTGCAATGCAAGAACATAGGCAGGATTGTAGATAAAAGGCACAGACAAAGCAACTGATAATGGTTTCAGGACAGACACTTCATATTACGCATACATGTGTAATCTTGTGGTCTGTATACCTGCATGTAGCACGATAACCAAGGTAGAAATGAGCAAAAGTCAGCAGTGAGTAAATATTTATATATTGCCTTCACCAAAACATCATGCAAGTATATGTATAATGTAAAGACATTGTGTACAGAATAAACCAGTTGCAAGTCAGAGAACCAGTGATAACTGTGAGCGGCCAGACTTAAAGTAAGTTTACCCTATTTGATCCACAAGTCTTAGACATGGCTTCATAACTTTGGCTGGGTTGAATCAGACTGCTTGCATAACAGGCGGGCCACACCTATTATACTCTTAGCAGCTAGTTTGCTGGTTGGAGGACATGCCTATATGGGTATGTGACAATCTCCAAATAAAATGTAATGTACTCATGGCATGTTACACTGCCTAACCCAAACCAGCACGATTTTAGAACAGGACGATCATGTCTATCACAGCTCCTGAACCACTATGACAGAATTACAGAGGCGTTGAAAGAAAACCGAAATGCAGAAGTGATATACACAGATTTTGCAAAGGCTTTTGACAAATGCGATCATGAAGTGATTGCACACAAAATGAGGGCCATAGGCAGATGAATTTTCAGGTTTCTAACACACAATGCAAAAATAAATAATAAACGGAGCAAAATCCAGCACAAGCGAGGTAAAAAGCTCAGTAACCTAAAGCACTGTCCTGGCACCTCTGCTGTTTCTCATCCTCATAGCAGACATAGATAAAAACACCGGTCACAGTTATGTATCATCATGTAGATGACACTAAACTAAGCATAACAGTTACGCAGGAAGATAAAAACAGGATTTTCCAGTGGACAGTGAAAAAAAAACATGAAGTTCGGTGAGGAAGAAGATTTACGACGGCGATAGTTTATAGAGGCTTCGCTAATTACTGTCAGTAACGCAATAAATAAAAAAATGCGGAAGTTACACTATATCTAAATTGCTACTCAACAGGATATTTCCCATTCTAGAGACTCTTGTAACGTAATGTTGACAGTTTCCTCATACCCAATCCATCTCACCACAACTGTACTACTACTACTATTACCCTATCGCAGCTTACCACCTGACTCCTGCTACTAGTATATATATTTATTCTTAGTTATCTCTGTATTAGGACTGAAGAAGTCACTCGTAGCGAAACGTTTCCTCTAATATATGTCCTGAAATGTACATAAGTGTCTTTGTCCACGTCTTGTCGTTATCACCATATTATTTTTCAGTTCAGACATGTTTACATGTTTTAAAGGAAGCGTTTCACCATCAGTGGCTTCTTCACTCTTAATGGAGAGACAGCTAAGAAATGAATATATATATATATATACTCACCTATAAATTTCCGAGGAATCTTAGTCCACTCGTCCATCAGTGCTTCAAACATCAGGTGCTCAGTACTGTTGGACATGTCACCCCTGAAAACTAGGAGTGAAATCTGTGACCCCAAAGTCACGAGAACATAACGGCAAGTGTGTGTACACTCGTATACACTTATATACTGCTCACGTCTGGTCGAGTAATAACAGTCTTCGGAGGAGAGCCTTAAATTTATTGTGGTATGCTAGTACAGGCAGTGTGTTGGCTGCTAGCTGCTGGCCCACGTTAAGGCTGAAGGCTTAGGCGACAGATAGGGAAGTGCGCCTTGCTGGTAGAGTGTCTGGTGCAAGAGGGATGCGGCACCTCACTTTGCCAGCTGTAGGTTTAAATTCAACCCACCAGACGGCACCTGAGGCCTAGACGCCATGGCGCAAAAATACAAGCCAGAGAGAGGTTACATTAAGTGTTACTTTATGAAGTAGTACTTAATACTGAGGTATTACTTAATGATAAAGGGCTACTTTATGAAGTATTATTTAATGATAAAGTGCTACTTAATGATGAAGTGTTACTTTATGAAGTATTATTTAATGATAAAGTGCTACTTAAAGATGAAGTGATACATAATGATGAAGTGTTACTTAATGATAAAGTGTTATTAATGATTAAGTGCCACATACTGATGATGTGCTACGTAATGATCAAGTGTCATTTAATAATAGTACTTATTATTATTATTATCTTGGGGGAGAGATAAACCCGTTAAGGACAGTAATATAACCATATAGGGTTAAACAGAATATTTCCCGACTATTAAAATGACATCATAAATATTAGTGAAGAGAAAACTGTGTTTTTTAAATTATTTTATTGCTATGCAACAGCCCCCCCCCCCCAACAATTATTTATTCATCAGTTATAACGGCTTCAGAAGCCGTAAAATTTCCGGTCTCCGATTCATTAAAACAGGATGTGATAAATGGATGTACGTAAATTTAAATTTTATTATGCAAGGTATTTCGTAATAGATTGGCTGTGTTACATTGTACAGGTTCTGTTCAGTTTAACCGAGCAATTGTAATGAACAGAGTTTTTGTTTTGAACGATCTACCTGGGAACAGGTGAACAGTCTACCTGATCATTATAGTCAGCAGAGTGAACAATACTGAACAATCTTCCAGACCGTGATAATATACGGTAGTAATTAGAGAAATACATCCGGATATGGTAGTAAATAGAACAATCAATCTGTGCGTTCTAGAAAGAACAACAAATCTGAACAACGCTGAACAGTCTTCTGAGCTTGTTAAACAGAAAAAATATTAATAGAAAAAAATCTACTATCGTGGTAGGGGATAGAATATTCTGAATAATAATATACGGACCGTCTCACGTACATGGTCGTGAGTCGATCCGTATATTATTATAATTATTATTATTATTATTATGGGGAGCGATAAACCCGTAGGGCTTATATAGCGCATGAGTGGGAGGGGGAGGATGGAATGCGATCAAGCTTTATTCAGGGAACTGGAGCACAGATCCAATTCTTTAGATCAAAAACCCCTCGCCAGCATCAAGGAACCTCCCTGGGGGGCCTATCAGTATAGAACAGTCTGAGCCTGATACTAAAGAGAACACAGATGATGTGTGGTGGGCCTGTAGCAGATGTTTGTTAATAAATCAGCAAACTCTCAACTAGGCAGCGCAGGGCAAAGTAAAGCAGCAGAGATAAATTCTTAATCCCCGTATTCCTTCAACAAGATGGTATGTAGGAGCAAGAGCCACTGTGAGAACAGTCTCTTCCAACAGAGGTTGGTTTAGCGCTTCTATTTGATTATAAATAATAATTCCAACAGAGGTAATGGAAGCCTACCTATCCTGCTTCACCACATGAAGACGTATCTTCGGAGTTGATGGGATCTCACGTGATTGGCTGATGAACCAGCAATTAGCATAACAGTAGGGCCCCGACTGTTATACACTTAACTGCTGGTTCACTGGTCGGGAGGGTATGCCAACATGGGTATGTCATACGTAAAATAAATTTTGACGTACTCTTCTCTAGTGCATCATAACATGAACGTGACAGTGAACAATCTATTCAAGAATGGAAGTGAACAAAATACCAGAACGTGACAGTAAACTATTGACTCAAAATGGCAGTGAACAATCTACCTGAGCATAATGAGCTGATGATGGTTTGACTGCAACACGAAAGGCCTAAAACCATCATGCAACTTCCCCCGTGGTTGATTTGCATCTTGTATTGCTTATTTGCGATTTTTGCATAATATGTATACAACTTGCTAACTCTTACCCTAATTCTCAAGACTTTTTCCTTCCTCTTCCTTTGCTGTTTTCTCTTACAAATCTGTACTTCTTAAGGCCCATAATGTATTATTAAAATTAGTATTTTTACGAAAGTGCCTCAGTGAACAGGTATTACTGAAATCGCTTCTACAAAACAGGTTGGTTAATCTGTCTTCGACCCCGTCTGATTAAGTTAGTGATTACTAAGAATATTGATCTGCTTAAACATGGAAGAAAAATGTTATTTACTGAAGTGAGAAAGGCTAAGCAAAAGTTCTTCATCGTGGTACAACCCGAGTGGCAAGATCATTTACTAGATTACATAGGGGATTGAAAATAATGAAACGGAAAGCTGAATGTTTACATACTAGAAAACTAGACAATCTTATAGCACAAAGTGGATGGTCTCAACATGCTAACCCGGAGTTCGCTATCAACCTGTCGAGTGTTGAACTTACTCGTGACCAACAGACAGCACTGGGATATGGGTTAAGTTTCGGTCCTACTAGTAGGGACACTTAAGTTTTTTTGCAATCTGGAAAAACAAGGGGACCTATCCCCTGAAACGTTCAACATTTGCAAAGGCGTGGTATATAGGGCTTTAATTAGACCTGTGGAACCGAATTGTCCTCAAAGATTTGTTAAGTCATACCAGGAATTAAAGAAAGATCCTAGACTTCATCTTATGAATGCAGACAAAGCAAATTCGATAGTTATTATAGACAAGGTAGACTATAGCGGAAAAATTAATTTTTTTATTAGAAGACAGGGATACTTACGTGCCCCTTAATAAGAACCCATTGGACCAGGTTAATAGTAAGTTTTATAAGCAGTTTAGAACCTTACTGAGAGGTAATGAGGAATTAATTAAGCAGTTATCGGCGAGATCTGCGACACTCCCTTACATGTACGGTTTTATTAAAACCCTTATTCCCGGTTTTCCAGCCAGACCTATTATTAGCTCTGTAGGATCGACTACATATGCCCTGTCAAAAAGGTTAGTAAAAAAATGTTAACTCCATTGCTTGGCAACATTTCTGAGGCCCACATAAAAACAATGTTGATCTCGTTGACAGATTGCAAAATATTAACATGTCTAATGTAATGATTTTACACGTGTAAGTTTTGATATCATGGAGCTGTTCACCCGAATGTCTGTTCCCGACTTGTTATCTTATTTGGAAGAAAAATTTGATGAGTTCTCCATGCCTTCCGATAAGATTACCATTACTGAACTGCTTAACTTGTGTGCAGTTGATTGCAAGTTTGAGTTTGAAAGGGAATATTATGCTCAAAGTCAGGGAATGTCTCTGGGAAATCCATTGTCTCCCCTATTGAGCAATCTGTATATGGAGTTTTTCGAAGCTAGGCTTCTGAAAGTTATCCTGCCCTATAAAGCTAATTGGTTCAGATCTGTGGATGACATATTATGTCTGGCCAAATGATATGACCCCGGATACATTTTTACCGAGACTTAACACTCTGGTCCCGTCTATTAAATTCATCGTAGAGAAAGAAGCAGAATCTTAACTTTCATTCTTAGATGTTTTGATACACCGGGTTGATAAAAAATTTAAGTTTACAGAATATAGGAAGATCACTAATGTGTGCTCATACATTCACTACTATTCTAACCATGAAACAAGAGTAAAAGGAGTGTTTTTCTTATTAAGATTCTGAGAGCTTACCGAATGTTCAGCCCAGAGGCTCTCGATGAAGAAATTGGGAAAATATTTGACATTGCCACGAAACTGTGGTGCCCTAAGGAGTTCGTGGAATCAGCGTTGCTGGCAGTTAGGAAAAGTTATCATAGAGCTGAACCTAGGATAACACCTTAGGTCAAGTATGTGCTGGTTCTCCCATACAATGAAAATTGATCTGTTCTGCCGAATGCCCTTTAAATTTAATATACAAGTAGTTTTTTAAGAATTCACGGTCTGTTAGAAGCATTCTGATAAAGAATTTTCAACTGTATCTTGGTGGTGTCTAGAGAATTGGTTGCAAAGGTTGCAACTTATCTTATGAGGGACAGACTGGCTGTTACGACTTCGATATCGTAACTTAAATAAAAAGGTCCTGGCTCCTAAATGGCTGCTTAATCTGCTGTCTAGGGGCATTTAAATTACATTGAAAAAACATAGCAACTCTAGGGCCAGCATACAATTATATGTTAAGTAATATTAATTTAGGAAGGAAGGACAAAAACTAAATTATATAAAAATATGTCTATATATTAAAGTAAATTATATACAACTTATAACCTACTACAAAAAACCACCACGCTCCAGTTCACCAAATAAACATTTATAAACAGGGAGGCTCCATGACACCCCCTCCTTCCTGCTGGCTACTTAGCCTACAGTTAAGACGTTATACTCTCCAAAACAGACCCTTGCACACACTAGGGCCTTAAAAAACACCAGAGCACGTAAATACAAAATTACTTATACACAAAAAAACTCACCAAACCACCTATTCACACTACTACCCAAATATGAAGACCTTACCCCGTCACCACTCGTACTAACTCTCCAACACCTCATCTGCTTGGCCACTCTGCCGCGACAGGGATAAAACGCGTCTCGTTCCAATACAAACTCGGAACTATGACATTGTATATGGAGCGTTTGTTATAAAAATATTTTACCGCAACACACTGCGTAACATCCCCTCCCCCAGACCAAAGGTCTCACTGAACTAGCTTGAACCCGCTTGGGTGCAGCTAGTCAAGGAATATGGGGGGAAAAACCTATTCTGGGGAAACACAAAATTCTCCAGAAAATAAGAAAACTACATCAAACACTGTCTTGATGCAATTGACTTGTACATACAAAAAACACAATATAAACAAGTGATCAGGTTATACGCCAAATGAGTCGTGATGCTTTATAGGTGTAGTCTGAAACATAAACAGCAAAATGCACCATTGCAACACTGTGTTGGCCAAACACCTACGTTGATGCATTTTCAATACATGACATAAAATTAAAGAGCTGACTGGGATACCTCTGTACATATATAAAAAGTTTACACAATAAATATATACAAGAATACTTATGATAAACTGAGAAAGCTTGTCTTTCTAAACATAAGTGCTCAGTAACACAACATAAGTGCTCAGTAACACACAACATAAGTGCTCAGTAACACACAACATAAGTGCTCAGTAACACACAACATAAGTGCTCAGTAACACACAACATAAGTGCTCAGTAACACAACATAAGTGCTCAGTAACACACAACATAAGTGCTCAGTAGCACACAACATAAGTGCTCAGTAGCACACAACATAAGTGCTCAGTAGCACACAACATAAGTGCTCAGTAGCACACAACATAAGTGCTCAGTAGCACACAACATAAGTGCTCAGTACACACATAGGCTAGTAGCACAACATAAGTGCTCAGTAACACAACATAAGTGCTCAGTAGCACAACATAAGTGCTCAGTAACACAACATAAGTGCTCAGTAGCACACAACATAAGTGCTCAGTAACACAACATAAGTGCTCAGTAGCACACAACATAAGTGCTCAGTAGCACACAACATAAGTGCTCAGTAGCACACAACATAAGTGCTCAGTAGCACACAACATAAGTGCTCAGTAGCACAACATAAGTGCTCAGTAGCACACAACATAAGTGCTCAGTAGCACACAACATAAGTGCTCAGTAGCACACACCATAAGTGTTCAGTAGCACACAACATAAGTGCTCAGTAGCACACAACATAAGTGCTCAGTAACACAACATAAGTGCTCAGTAGCACACAACATAAGTGTTCAGTAGCACACAACATAAGTGCTCAGTAGCACACAACATAAGTGCTCAGTAGCACACAACATAAGTGCTCAGTAGCACACAACATAAGTGTTCAGTAGCACAACATAAGTGCTCAGTAGCACACAACATAAGTGCTCAGTAGCACACAACATAAGTGCTCAGTAGCACACAACATAAGTGCTCAGTACAGTAGCACACAACATAAGTGTCAGTAGCACACAACATAAGTGCTCAGTAACACAACATAAGTGCTCAGTAGCACACAACATAAGTGTTCAGTAGCACACAACATAAGTGCTCAGTAGCACACAACATAAGTGCTCAGTAGCACACAACATAAGTGCTCAGTAGCACACAACATAAGTGCTCAGTAGCACGCAACATAAGTGCTCAGTAACACACTCTGCTTGCCAAAAAAAACATGCACTGAAGAAAAATATATAAACAGTCTCTAGAAAGAGTGCAACAAATTAGTGTACATACGATTACAAATAGAAAATACAATATCAACTCTGCGTCTCACAGCAATATACAATTAGCAAAACTGGCTATGCAAGACACACCTCTGGGAGAAATTGGACAACACGGGAGAGAAAATTACCAGACTTCAAAACTGGGTAGTAAGTCAATATAAAATTGGTGGGACTGTGACCTTGAAAACACACTGGAGTCAGCACTATTGACCCCTCAAAAGGTGGGCCACCCAGGCCTTCACCTACGCCGTCATTCCAAGGAACCCTGGAGTCACCCCACTTGGTGATCCAAAAATAAAACAGGTGGGTCCTGGAGAAAACACACAGGATCACTATTTATGACCCAAAAAATGGTGAGGCATCACCGCTAACACCCACCTCTACCTTTGGTTCAACAGTCCATACACCATCATCACACAGGCGAGGCATCACCGCCCACACCGTATGTTAGCATACCTTACCTAGGCATGTACTGATGTGACTACCACTAAAAACACACACACACTCTCTGGGAAATCTGATACCTCCCACCACCAGCTCACTGAGCTTCTGTCCGGTGAGCTGGTGGATAAATGTCTACACTACATTATGTACAGATAAATGTCTACACTACTTTATGTACAGATAAATGTCTAACTACATTATGTACAGATAAATGTCTACACTACATTATGTACAGATAAATGTCTACACTGCATTATGTACAGATAAATGTCTACACTACATTATGTACAGATAAATGTCTACACTACATTATGTACAGATAAATGTCTACACTACATTATGTACAGATAAATGTCTACACTACATTATGTACAGATAAATGTCTACACTACATTTTGTACAAATAAATGTCTACACTACATCATGTACAGATAAATGTCTACACTACATTATGTACAGATAAATATCTAAACTACATTATGTACAGATAAATGTCTAACTACATTATGTACAGATAAATGTCTACACTACATTATATACAGATAAATGTCTACACTACATTATGTACAGATACGTGTCTACACTACATTATGTAGATAAATGTCTACACTACATTATGTACAGATGTCTACACTACATTATGTACAGATAAATGTCTACACTACATTATGTACAGATGTCTACACTACATTATGTACAGATAAAGTCTACACTACATTATGTACAGATAAATGTCTACACTACATTATGTACAGACAAATGTCTACACTACATTATGTACAGATAAATGTCTACACTACATTATGTACAGATGTCTACACTACATTATGTACAGATAAATGTCTACACTACATTATGTACAGATGTCTACACTACATTATGTACAGATAAAGTCTACACTACATTATGTACAGATAAATGTCTACACTACATTATGTACAGATAAATGTCTACACTACATTATGTACAGATAAATGTCTACACTACATTATGTACAGATAAATGTCTACACTACCTTATGTACAGATAAATGTCTACACTACATCATGTACAGATAAATGTCTACACTACATTATGTACAGATAAATGTCTACACTACATTATGTACAGATAAATGTTTACACTACATTATGTACATATAAATGTCTACACTACATTATGTACAGATAAATGTCTACACTACATTATGTACAGATAAATGTCTACACTACATTATGTACAGATAAATGTCTACACTACATTATGTACAGATAAATGTCTACACTACATTATGTACAGATAAATGTCTACACTACATTATGTACAGATAAAGTCTACACTACATTATGTACAGATAAATGTCTACACTACATTATATACAGATAAATGTCTACACTACATTATGTACAGTACACACGAGACAACGCATCAGAAACCACATTCTCCGCCCCTTCACATAACGAATCACCAAACTGAGCATTTGAGTGTGCTTCCTCGGTATGTGAAAGAAATGTAGGACTGTGATCACTATAATGAAAAAAATCTGCACTTTCAACACCAAACAAGAGCCACTTTTTTTCTTGGAGCATAAATGGTAAGTTTACTGGTAGTAACTGTCCTGCTGCTTTTTTCAACAACGCAGCACTAACACCAGCAGCACTAACACCAGCAGCATTAACACCAGCAGCATTAACACCAGTAGCATTAACACCAGCAGCATTAACACCAGCAGCATTAACACCAGCAGAATTGGCATCTACTTGCAGAGAAAATGACAGTGTATCATTGAAAGTAGTTATTACAGGAGCAATAAGAATATTGTCACTTTGCAAACAGGCTGTGTAAAGCAATGTCATATTACATTTAAAGTTATACAAAAATTTAAAGTACTTGTAGAGTACAATTGCATACACAGATATATAATTGGCACACTGGGTCATGAGAAGCAAATAACCCTGCCACATACTCACAACTGTGGTATCCAGTACAACAATGAAATTATACATAAGAGGAAACCCTTCAGCATTAATTATCAAATTTATTTTGCGGCAGTCAGTGAACCTGCTGAGAGTGTCATCTAGTGTGAGACCCCTGGGCAATGTCCACTGACTCTCGCTGAGTACAGTGAAAATACAAAAAAAATCACATCTTCCTCCATACACATCTCTTTCCTCAACAAACGTCTGTACTGCAAAACATGCTGAAATTCAAGTACATATACCTCAAGGGGATTCATGTCCCCTACATCAGAAAACTCATTGACAAAGTTCCATGGTGGATGAGCCAACGCACCAAACTTTTCCACCCTAACATCAAAAGTAACCTTTTCAAAGTCTTGTACTTTACTCTACATAATCATTGCAGTGCTGATAACGACAACCATAAGCGTTTTTCTGATCGGGTGTGTGGATTTTATTTTCATCAGAGACCTCATCCAATATCAGGTACCATCCACAGCTAATCACAGCGTTTCTAGGAGCCGGCTCCATTACCAACACCTCTCTAGGTCCAGATCATGTAGCAGCACCTCATGGTCCCACGTCATCCTGGGCAGACTCGTAGGCTGGTTCACTAGTGCCGCCCACCTCATCTTAGTCAAACAGTCTCTGAAACTGAGAAAAAACACCGAGGGGAAAGCAGCACCATCCTCACCTAGCCCATGACTTAATCATTCCAGAGTGCTTCCCCGCACGGTAATGAAAAGTAGGGTCATCCCCTCATCCCAGTCCTTCTGGTACTGGGAAAAATAAACGTGCATCGTCCTGAGAGACTGGTAAAACTACTCTACTTGTCTTTGACTCTCAGAGTGATAGACAACCTTAAGTAAGTCTCTCAAAACTACATGGCAGTTTATAAAATTGGAAGTCTGGTTGGCTTGCTGAAAGCCTAGCTGACAAAATTTTACCAGAAATCTCAAAACCACACACACAAAATTATTAGGAAGGGGCAGGAACTCTGGTAACCTGGTAAAAAAATAAGTGATTGGTAAACATTTATCATCCAGCTCTCCCTTTTCAATACTGAAATATCCTCCATTGGGAATGTGTAAAAAATTCAGAACCTTATCCTCAAAAGGCTCTGACATGACTGCATGGTCACATAGTCTGGAAAATAAACATGTATTAAATTTGGGAACCACTTCCTCTGTAACAACTGGCAACTGAATAGCCTTCAGGGAGTCATATCCCTGGACCTCAACCAACTGCGTCAGTCAGGGTATTCTCTACCATGCCAACACCGAGACCCCCCCCCCTAAACTGGGTTTGACCTGGGCCGGTTCATCACTGCCCAGAGTCTCCTGTAGATCAGACTCAATGAACAGGCTCCCCAGGCCCAAATGACCACAGTCAGGAGAAAGATCAGGGTGAGACACAGAAGTTCTTCCCTTGCCCACCTGGCTAAACATAGTACACATTGAAAAAATTTCAGTCACAGTAGCATTAGTTTTCACCTTAACACCTTTTAATCCACCAGTTGAGGAGAAAGACTTAGCTATAACAGACTTTCCAGACGAAGTCAACCGTTTGTTGAATCTGTTGAATAAATATCGTAAAACAATTAATTGCCTTACCAGGTGAGAAGATGGGTATAACGAACCTATTGTCCCATCGTATCCCACTTGAACCTGGTACTAGACCAATTTATGTACTAAAACAGGGTCCCTCCAAACCAAACATTCCTCACTTTTGAGAAGACCCATAACTTTGTTGCTTAGTAGTAGGTCAACACCTGGAAAAGATAAATCATCTGTAATACCTACAGGCAGGTACCCAGACTGGTAAACAGACTCCACCCACAATATATGTACAGGAGTCCTAACAGTAGATCCTGAAAATCTTTTTAAAAATATATATTTTCCAGTGTAAGTATCCTCTGACACTGGTAAAAGTTCCTTCCGCAAAAGAGAATGTGCTACAGCCATCCCTTAAAGACATAACACCTACTCTACCTTCATTTTGGTGCAAGGCCACTGTGGACTTACTTGAAAAGACCTTCATCCGAAGGTCTAAAACAACTGAACTTCCTGGTGTACTCTGTGGTAAAACTGCAATACAAGCTACTGCATGTGTAATTGGGGTACTTACTTGAGAGTCCTGTGCAGCAGTCTGGTCCTTAAGCATCTCTGCAATACTGCTGTAAGTCACCCTTCTTATTACAGTAAGTACAATGATAAACTTTATAGGTACCATGCCCACCTGAGGTAGACTGGATTCCTTGTCCTTGGGGAACTGGGCTTTTCCTACCTGTTCCCTGATTTCCTGAAACTAAATCTGACTTACTACTTCCTTGAGCAGGTAACTGAAAAGTAGACTTTAATCCCTGGGAACCATGATTCTGGTGTTTAGTAGGCTGAAAACTCTTTGGATTATGAGGCTGGAAATTTTTTTGGCGTAAACATATGAAATTTCTTACTCCTCCTAGTTGGTGGAGAAAAATTAGTTACCATGACCTGGGTGATAACTACCAACTTTTTGGTTGGCGAAAAACCTTTCACCCACCTCTAGAGCATGGTTAAAATCATCAAAATCTTTTTCCTCAAGATAGGCCTTAAGGTCAGGAGGTACACTATTCAAAAGATCATCTAGCAAAATTAAAGTCAAAACACCTTCATAATAACCACAACATCCTTGGAGCGACACCATTTCGTCAGCAGCGACATCTCCTTTCCATACTCCACCAAGGATTATCCTTTCTGAAAAGTTAACCTCGAAATTTCTCCCTATACCTCTCTGATAATATCTGATAAGCCAATAACACAACATCCTTCATCTTCTCATAATCTGAAAATTAATGTTCCTCTAGAGAACTAACAGCTTGTAACCCTTTACCAATTAACTGGGTTCTTGCTAATGTGGCCCAGTTATTGTCTGGCCACTTCTGGGATTTTGCTATTTTTTCAAATGTGAAAAAAGTTATTAGGATCATTCTCAAAAAAATTTGGGACAAACTTTATAGCGTGTTCCAAATTAAATATGTCTACCTTGTTACCTGTTACATTTTGTGAAGCAGCAAACTGTCGTTCTTCCTCTCTCTCTTTAGCCCTAAATATTTCCAACTCTTTCTCTTCCTGGATTTTAGTACGTTCAATCCTTATCAGAGCGTTTTCTTCCCTAATTAGAGCTAATTTTAGTCGTAATATCTCTACTTCATTACTCTCAGTATTAAGAGTGGGGTTTGATCCAGGATCTCCTCCCAGATCCCTCTCAGCACTAGAATCTCTACTGCTTACAAACATCTTAGAAATTAATAGCACAAAACACTTGCCTATTACAGTAGAAATCACTTATATAAAATAAATCACACAGCAAAGGACATAGGTACATTAAATGATTAATATATGCACAGAGAATTATTATTACTAAATAACTCCCTTAAATTACTAAATGTGCACACACAAAAATCAGGCAGAAAAATAATTGTAATACACCTGAAAAAGTTATTGTTAACATATCCTTCCCGTAAAAACTCTCCAAGCTTCAAATGTGAATTACCATTATAACTTTGATCATTCTTCCCCGCAGCACCATGTTACCACTTCGATATCGTAACTTAAATAAAAAGGTCCTGGCTCCTAAATGGCTGCTTAATCTGCTGTCTAGGGGCATTTAAATTACATTGAAAAAACATAGCAACTCTAGGGCCAGCATACAATTATATGTTAAATAATATTAATTTAGGAAGGACAAAAACTCACTTATATAAAAATGTCTATATATTAAAGTAAATTATATACAACTTATTACCTATTACAAAAAACCACCAAACTCTAGTTCACCAAATAAACATTTATAAACACGGAGGCTCCATGACACCCCCTCCTTCCTGCTGGCTACTTAGCCTACAGTTAAAACTTTATAGTACTCTCCAAAACAGACCCTTGCACACAATAGGGCCTTAAAAAAACATGAGAGCACGTAAATACAAAATTACTTTTATTATACACAAAAAAAACTCACCAAAGCACCTACTCACACTACTACCCAAACATGATGACTTCACCCCGTCACCACCCGTCTCAGTCTCGTACTAACTCTCCAACACCTCATTTGCTCCTGTGCTTGGCCACTCTGCCGCGACAGGGATAAAACGCGTCTCGTTCCAGTACGAACTCGGAACTATGACATTGTATATGGAGCGTTTTTTATAAAATATTTTACCACAACACACTGCGTAACACTGGCATACGTCTAGATGCTGGGATATCACAACACTGATATTCGATATGAACTGCCCAGGAATCAAACGCAATTTCTCAGCCATATTAGTCTGCAATAACTCAGCAAATTGGTTGGAAGCCAGAGTCATTGTCCCTTGTTCCACTTAAACAGAATAATGTGGAATCATCATTTATAAAACACGATAAGCATTTATTATACAACAACCATTGTGGCTTGTTCAAATTAGATTTGTTTTTAGTTGAGGCTATTGTACATAGCCTAAAATCATACTCTTATATAGATGCGTTTGATTTTCTTAAGTGCTGTAGTTCCACACCAAGGAATTAGGGCCTATTTTCCTACTTCTTTGATTGTTAGACCAGTATGTGTCTCAAAATCTAGTTAGACAGATGAACTATGGATGTCTTCCTTTGAATAACCTACAGATGTCTCCCTTTGAATGAGTTCCTTTAAATTTGCCCATTTGCAGAAAATTCCTAAGACAATTGATAGATAATATTTCTATATTTGGGATGTAAAGTCATTTATATCATATTGTAGTCTGACCAAATTTTTGATAATTGCCATGTCACTAATGTTATTATCGTTAAGTTATTACTACAATATCAGTGCTTGTGGGTTGGCTGTTTTCTAATGCTATAATAATACTCAGTTTTTCTGGCTATGGGTACTGGTATTCCTGGGGGCACTTACTGCCTCCTGCTTGGAGCTCCTCCTCTTTTCTGATGTTGTGTTGATTGCAACATGAAAACCTAAAGATGTCATTCAACTCTGTGGTTGTTTTGCATCTTGTATCACTTGGTCTTGATTTTTGTATATATATATATATATATATATATATATATATATATATATATATATATATATATATATATATATATATATATATATATATATATATATATATATAGTAATATATGCAGGAGAAGGGGTTACTAGCCCCTTGCTCCCGGCATTTTAGTCGCCTCTTACGACACGCATAGCTTACGGAGGAAGAATTCTGTTCCACTTCCCCATGGAGATAAGAGGAAATAAGAACAAGAACTAGTAAGAAAATAGAAGAAATTCCAGAGGGGTGTGTATATATATATATGCTTGTACATGAATGTGTAGTGTGATCTAAGTGTAAGTAGAAGTAACAAGACATACCTGAAATCTTGTATGTTTATGAGACAGAAAAAAGACACCAGCAATCTTACCATCATGTAAAACAATTACAGGCTTTCGTTTTGCACTCACTTGGCAGGACGGTAGTACCTCCCTGGGCGGTTGCTGTCTACCAACCTACTACCTAGAAAGAATTATATAAGTATTTACTCACTGCTGACTTTTGCTCATTCCTCATTCTTTCCTTGATTAATCATGCTATAAGCAGGTGTAGTGGCCACAACACTACACCTGTGTTCGTAATATATATATACGTACATATATATATATATATATATATATATATATATATATATATATATATATATATATATATATATATATATATGCAAGAAAACCACTATGAAAAATAGAAGAATTCCAAGCGCTTTCGTGACTACTCACATTATCAAGGAACTATAACAGGAAACATGACAGAAGGGCTTATATGTTTCCTGTTATAGTTCCTTGATAATGTGATAGTCAAAGCTGGAATTCTTCTATTTTTCATAGTGTTTTCTTCATATTTTGATATCACCTGTTTACTGTGATCTTTTTGCATATATATATATATATATATATATATATATATATATATATATATATATATATATATATATATATATATATATGTATATACATTACGAACACAGGTGTAGTTTTGTGGCCACTACACCTGCTTATAGCATGATTAATCAAGGAAAGAATGAGGAATGAGCAAAAGTCAGCAGTGAGTAAATACTTATATAATTCTTTCACCAAATTAGCATGCATGTATACGTACAATGAAGATATATTAGCAAGTTTAGAAGCAAGAGACAGTGAGAACTGTCGGCAACCAGACTTGAGGCATGTCTGCCAATGTTGATCCACAAGTCTCCGGCAACTCTGGGGAGCTTCCTTGTGACTGGCTGGGTTTAATCAGACGGTTTAGTATAACAGTGGGGCCCCAACTGGTATACCCTTAAACTGTTTGCTGGTCAGGAGGGCATGCCTATGTTGGTGTGTGACATATGTAGAATAAAATGTAACACACTCTTAGCATGTCACACCCACCGCCCAAAAGGTGCTCTAATAATAAGGACTAAGCATCCCTCAATGGGTAGTGTGCCACCATTTCACGAATTACTAATGGAACCGCATATCCTTTCAACCATCCAACTCAGTAGGTAGTGCTCAACCCAAAGGGGACTTTAAAGTCAGGCACGAACATTAGAGTGAGACAGTAGACAGTAGGATTCGCGTCGTTCTTAGATATTTGCGAATGGGTGTAAAGAGTCCCTTCACTTAATAAAAACCTTATGGTCAGATTTACTCAAATTTTACTTTATGACCATAAGGATAAAAGAAGAGCTTACTACCCATTTTTCCTTAACACACACACACAAAATCCTAACAAATCAAGTTCTGGAGTGAGAGTCGGCTAACACATTTTCTCTGCAGGCAATGTGCCAAATAAGCAAATTATAGGATTGCCACCGCAACACCCAGCGCACGAGGCATGAGACGGATATTCTTATTCCCTATGCTGCTAGGTAGGTCAAAGGATTATGGTCACTGAAGACAGTGACAACATGTGGCGTACTGGATATGAAGATATCAAAATGTTCCAGTCCAAGTACGAGGGCCAGAGCTTCCTTTTCAATGGTGAAATAAACAGGGTTATAGGCCTGGTATTTGGTTGAACAGTAAGCCATGGGCTGCAGATCTCCCTCAACAGATACTAGAAGTAATACTGTTCTCACTCCACACTCACATGCATCAACTTGCAAGATAAATGGATTTGAAAAATCTCGGGACAGTAGTATAGGAGCAGCGCATAAGAGACATTTGGCACAGTTAAAGACCTCTTGACAACTAAAAGACCAAATTTCAGGACTAGTAAGAGAAGTTAGGGAAGTTACCACATCTGCAAAATTTGGGCAGAACTTACAATAAAATTGTATCATTACCAGAAATATCTGAAGGGCCTTTTTATCCTGGGGAACAGGATAATTTTGGATGACCAGAACTTTGGCAAATTTAGATACCACTTTACCACTACCTGCTTCATGGTCTACAAAAGTTATGGTAGATGGCCAAATGATGGCTTACTTAGATTAACAGCTTGAATGTCCTGAACCTATCAAAGAGGTCTTTAAGATGGTATACACGTTGATCCCACTTATCAAAAACTATAACTATATCACCTAGGTAGGCTGCCATGCCTTCAAATGCCTTCAAGCCTGATGGATCAGTTTTTGGAATGAGGCAGGAGAGTTTCTCATTCCAAAGGGAGTCGGTCACAGTATATTAACAGTAACCTCCTGGAATTACGAAGGCCGAAATTTTCTACATTTTATCTGTCAAAGGAACTTAATAACAATAATAATAATAATAATAATAATAATAATAATAATAATAATAATATCTTTATTTCTACAAGAACATGTACAAGGTATACAGGCCTAGCTGACATCAGTGACAGACTGCTGTATAGAAAGACCCTTGTTATGCAGATCATTTTGCACAAATTAGGTCAATTTTGTGGTTCGTACATTGGACTACATGCAGCCAGCAGTAACAGCCTCGTTGATCAGGCCCTCATCCACCAGGAGGCCTGGTCATGGACCAGGCCATGGGGGCATTGATCCCTGGAATGCCCTCCAGGTAGACTCCAGGTAGGATGTGGCCCACACTAGTCGACTAACACCCAGATACCCATTTTGCTGATGGGTGAACATGGACAACTGGTGTAAGGAAACACGTCCAATGTTTCCAACCTTGCCGAGAATCGAACCCGGACCCTCAGCATGTGAAGCAAGAGCTTTTGCCACCAGGCCATGGGCCACCGTAGTATCCTTTAAGATATAGTTTAGATACAAAATTAGCCTTTCCCACAAAGCATCCATATGTGGTAGAGTATGAATCCGGTTTTGTAACCTAATTTACCTTGTGGTAATCTCTACACATCTGAAAACCTTCATCAGGTTTTTTGACAAGTATACACAATGAAGCACCTGGGGTAGATGACTCTTCCACCAATCCATGTTCTAGCAGAAATGCTACATCCTGCTGAAGTACGAGGGTGAGGATCCTGGAGGATGGCTGAGTTGAGACATTTATGCAACATATGAGAATCTTTATTGAAGAAACGTTTCGCCACACAGTGGCTTCATCAGTCCAGTACAAAGTAGAAATTTGTAAGGAGAGGAGTATGAAGTAATCAGTCCCTCAGCCTAGAATCGATGTGTTTAGTCCATCACTATTGTAGAAAGTACAGCATATGGCCGGAGAAGTGGTTTATATACTGTAGTCAGGTGAGTGGAAGCAGGAGGAGGCGGGATTACAGTGGAACCATCCACTAGTGTAAGTAGATCTTCGTCCAAAGGTTGGACAAGTATTGAAGAATTCTTTGTATCAAGGTCCCATGATGTTGCAGTGTCTGACAGATGTGATAAATGGTTATAAAAACCGACAAGTTGAAGATTGTCGGTTTTCAAACCCATTTATCATAAAGCCTTATTTGAATCTCCGGAACTGTGCACGGAGTCTCAGGGTCGTCAACACAGATTGGAACAGAGGATAAAGTCATGATTGGGGCGTGAGGTTACTCAGAGAATTTATTAATTTGATTAATGTGGTGGACGTTACACAAATTGGGTTTACCCACGTAGTTTAGGTCGGAAGTCTTTTTTACCACCTGCACTGGACCCATAAATCTCCATTTTAAGGTGTGACCAGGCACAAGTTTCTGGACCAACACTTTATATTCTGTGTCAAACTCAAAGGAGCGAAATTTAGAAGTTTTCTCATACCTCTGTTTCATGTTGTTTTGAGCTGATGCTAAGTTGGCCTTAGCCAGCTGACGTGCCACATGCAGTCTTGATTTAAGATCATAGGGCGTCTTGCAGGTGTCCTCTCAACCATCCTTCCTGAAACACGTGTAGTGGTCCTCACAGGTTTTGTCCAAATCAGCTCAAAAGGACTGTACCCAGTGGATTCCTGCATAGTTTCTCTCATTGGAAACAGCAACAGAGGAAGCGATTCATTCCAGTCTGTAGAAAATGCATGCAATACGTACGCATCATAGTTTTTAAGGTTTGATGAAACTTCTCCAAGGCGCCATGGAACTGAGGATGATACGATGTGGACAGTTTTTTTAATTCTTAGCCGGTTTAAACCTCTCTGAATGCGGTTGCTGTGAAAATGGTGCCCTGGTCACTTTGAATAGATCGTGAAATGTCAAAGTAGGAAATAAGCTTAACCAGGGCTTTAAGAATGGCCTTAGTATTAATACTAGGCTTAGGTACTGTCTCAGGATACCTACAGTGTTAGTAGTTCACTAGAGAAAATGTTGTTAGTCGAACGAATGACAGATACCACGAAAAATATATGCGTATAATCTTAATTTTTAAGTGTTGTTAGGTAAGACATATGCAACAGTTAGGTATCTTTAGTTCTGTAATTTATACCATTTTAATATTTAGTTTTTAAGTGGGCTGACCGGTAAGCTAGTGGAAGGCCTCAGTCAGATGACCAAAAGCTTCATTGACGAGTCATCATCTGACTAAGACCCGCGTCAGGAAACACTTGTCCTGTTTCCTGACGAACCTTACCTAACCTAACCTGAGTTAAAGACATGTGGGTGACCGCTGACAAGAGGCAACTCACTGTGTCAGCAGCAGTCTTGCGCTCAGCACTGGATGCACAGTCGTGTCTGGAACAATTAATTATATTAATATTTACTGTGCAAGTATACATGTTATATATTTTTTGCAATATGTACATGCATACGCACATATAGTGAAGAGAGTAAGAAGGGCATAAGTTTAATTTATGTTTCAAGCTGGTGACTAACAACCAACACAACAATAAACACATTTTATTGCATACACTACTCTACAATGATGGGTGCATGTACATTATTGCATACACTACTCTACAATGAAGGGTGTATGTACATTATTGCATACACTACTTTACAATGAAGGGTGTATGTACATTATTGCATACACTACTCTACAATGATGGGTGCATGTACATTATTGCATACACTACTCTACAATGATGGGTGCATGTACATTATTGCATACACTACTTTACAATGAAGGGTGCATGTACATTATTGCATACACTACTCTACAATGAAGGGTGCATGTACATTATGCGCTATAACAGTTGCTCTCAGTTTTCCCCTGTTTGAATCTGTTTGCAGGAACCAGAATTCCGATCCGCTGTTTTCTATCCCGTCTGGGGTTATAACTTATAACATTCATTGGATCCTTTTTCCGATGGGACTTTCAATGAAAGTGCACTTCCCGTGCATCTCGGGATACCACATTCTAGGTCCTTGTCCATACTTCCCTGCATTACACTGCAGCCCGCATCTACTTAGACAAGTGGTATTCAGTCAGCTCTTTATATCTTTCTTCTTCTCGGCTATTATCTATTTCAGATGTGGCATCTCTGATTTTTTCCCTACCTCCTCCTTCTCCTCCTCCTCCTCCTCCTTCTTCTCCTTCTCCTCCTCCTCCTCCTCCTCCTCCTTCTCCTCCTCCTCCTCCTCTTATTAGATTTTAATGCTCATCATTTCCTCTAGGGAGAGTTTCACTGTAACTCTCGTGGTGATCAGTTAGATTCTATTCTCACATCTCTTCCCCTCCATTACCTGGAGAGGGTTTTGAGGGTCAACGCCCCCGTGGCCCGGTCTGAGACCAGGCCTCGTGGTGGATCAGGGTCTGATCAACCAGGCTGTTACTTCTGGCAGCATGTAAACCGACATACGAACCACAGCCTGGCTGATCAGGTTTTAAATACAGGTATTCCCATTCTTTTTCGACCCTTGCATTTAAATGTTCTCTTGCATTGAGTTCTCAGTTTGCTCTCTCCTTAACTTCACTTGACTTTATCTAGTCTGTGCTCCCTGATTTACATGACAGAGATAATTTTCCTATGTTCTCATACGTATTCTCGACCTCCTCGTAGCCCACGTTGGCAGTCTCAATGGGCGAATTGGGCCATTTACTCGCGTTTATCTTTTTTTATTGAAGAACCTTCTTGTGAGGGAAAAGTTGATTAGATAGACGTGGTGGAAGTATGAATGAATGGTGGTGGTAGTTTGTTGGGCAGTCTGCTTGTTATGTTGGGTGTGGATATTGTTTCCTCTACCCCACCCTCCTCTTCACCTCTTCATTCCTCTCCTGTTTAATTTATAATGTGTTTGGGTTAATTTGGTTTAAACAAGAGCTTCACTCTTGTTTAGATTTATTACACTAATTCTTCCTGTCATGATTTGGACTTACGTAGTATAACGTCATCATTTAATCCTCTCCATTTCTTTTGGCTATCCGTCACCGCCACATCTTTACGCAACTAGATGATGCCTTCCACCTCCCTCCCCCTTCCCACTCCCCCTCTACCGCCCTCTCCTGCCTCTAAGGCCTATCCTACCTCTTCCAAAACCAATTCTTTCTCGCTGAACCTGGTAAATTAGACACATATGCAACACTTGGGTATCTTTATTGAGGAAACGTTTCGCCACACAGTGGCTTCATCAGTCCATACAAAGGAGAATCGTGAACAGGAGGAGTGTGAGGTTGTCAGGCCCTCAATCTTGAGTAGATGTTGTCAGTCCATCAATCTTGATGGACTGTTCTTCACGATTCTCCTTTGTATGGACTGATGAAGCCACTGTGTGGCGAAACGTTTCCTCAATAAAGATACCCAAGTGTTGCATATGTGTCTAATTTACCAACTCGTCGGTTCTCTGAACCATTCATTTACATCCTGTCTGACACTGCAACATCTTGGTATCTTAATACAGGGATTTCTTCGCTTGCCTATTCCTTGGGCACGACCTACTTCCACATTGGACAAATGTGACACCTCCTACAACTGCTGCACCTCTCCTGTCTACAGTATATAAGCTTCCTCTACGCTCATATGTTGTATTCTATTCAAGATTGATGGACTGACAACATCGACTCAAGGTTGAGGGACTGACCACCTCATTCTCCTCCTGTTCTTCACGATTCTCCTTTGTATGGACTGATGAAGCCACTGTGTGGCGAAACGTTTCCTCAATAAAGATACCCAAGTGTTGCATATGTGTCTAATTTACCAACTCGTCGGTTCTCTGAACCATTCATTTACTCGCTGAACCTCAAATACTCTAATTCTGATGCCACTAACCATCCTGAAAATTTATTATTCCAGATCACGGGTGAACCTCAACTTAAAATCTTTAAGACACACTCAGGCTTCAAACTCCTTCTTGACAGACAATCCTACGAAACGTACACCTCAACCTCGACTAGACAACAACTGCTAGACGCCGGCTTCACTATTATTTGGACTCCTGAGCACCGTGCCAAAAGTACGGTCATTGCTAAACATGTAGACTATTCTCTCCTGACTGCCTATGACACAGACAAAGAAGACTTAATCAAAGACATCAGTACTAAGAACAAAGTCTCTGTTGACGATATTTACAGACCTGATAACTCTACCATCCTCAAAATACGCTGTTCAACTCCTTCTGACGCCTCTATTCTTTTTAACCAAGGAATCCTTGCCAAGACTATCCACATTCCTCCAAACACTCTCTTCACTCCAAACTTCCACCCCATCACACAATGTCTAAAATGCTACAAATTCGGACACGACAAAAATACATGCACATCCGATCAAATCTGCTCCAGATGTTCATCAACTGGCCACTTCTGGAATACCTGCAACCTCTCCCTTAAATGTTCTAACTGCGGCGGGTCACACACTGCAGTTGCAAATTCCTGCCCTACCCCCCTCCCCCCTCCCTCCCCAACCCCTTCCCTGCACCCCTCTCCCCTACCAAACCTCCCTCCCCCACCCACAATGCCTGGGCTACTCCACGCACTTGGTCTACCTCTTCCCCAAACCCTTTCTCTATTCTACACACATCAAACACCAACACACAGACTACAAGCACTTCTCCACCTACACCTATACCCACAATAGACTACAAAACTAACTGTCAAGTCGCCACTCCTGCTTACTCTGCGATGGTAATCTCTCAAACTTACCAATCAGACTACTCACATATCCTTAACCTAATCTTGAATGCTAACAATCTTCCCCCACTAATTATCCCTCCTTCCTGCTTCTCTTCTAATCCCCCTCCAACCTCTCCCTCCGACCTCTCTCTCATCACCCCTCTTCCTACCCCCACCAGCTCTCCTCCTCCCCACCTCTTTCACATCAACCCTTCCCACCAACACCCCTCCTGCTGCCGCTACGACCACCCCTCCCCCCACCTCATCCCTTACCAAAGCTTCCACTTCCTCTGCATCCACCTTCGCCCACTCCTCCTCCACCACATCCAAGACTTCATCCAGGTCCAACTCCACCTCCTCCAGACAAAATCCACTCAATCCTAAACCTGCCCCAAATTCTGACAGACAGACCAAAGCACATAAAAGCAGATCCATCTCTTCCTTTCCCTCCAGGAAGCGGGTCCGTAACACCCACACATCCACCGATGGCACCCCTATCACGGGCTTTAATCTAAACTCCTCCCCAGACATTAACTTTGCTACGACGAAACCATTAAATCATGTTTAAGGTGATTCAGTTCAACGTACATTCTTACTTTATAATTAGACACCTACTGGCCGAACTCCTTGAAGCAGAGAGGCCAGATATTGTCTTACTGAACAGCACCTGCCTCAAAGCCCCTCAACGTATCCGTCATTATGGTTATATTGCACTACAGTCCCCCTACGATCCCCATGATGGGGTTGCCATCCTTGTCAAATCCAACATAAAACATGAATTTCTCCCAATCCCTTTTATTCACCAACACTGTCTTGCGGTCAGAATACACACCCACCTTGGCCCCTTCATCTTCTTCACTACCTATGCTCGCCCAAACACTATTCTCAACATACACGACTTTTCCTTAGTCTTCAACTACACCAACACACCAACTTGCTGACATGAATGCCAAACACAACGCCTTTCATCACACCAGTAACAACCAACTTGGTCACCAATTACTCAACTTCACAAACCATAAACACCTAATTCACCTCGGCCCAGACTTCAACCCGATATCATTCTGGCAAACCGAGCTAGCTCTCTCTTCCAACACTACATCTCACATGACCCTATTACAGGCTCTGATCACATCCCAGTCATCTTACACATCTCTTCCAACCCTATCCTCATCCCAGCCAGACCTTCCTTCTCCTACAAGAACGCTGACTGGGATGCCTTCAAGCAACACATAGATAATACTAACCTCACCTATGACTACAACAACAAACCTATCTCTGACATTGACACTCAACTTGATCTCATCCAAGACACCATTACACAAGCAGCCAACTCCGCAATACCAAAGAAAACTCACACCACTCGTTATTCTTTCAAACCTTCAATCAGAACAAGAAGATTAATTATCTGCTACCACAACCGCTTCCTCTACAACACACATAGATTTAACCAAGTCCGATTAGATCTCACTTACCTCAGAAACAACATTCTACACAGTCTAGACCAAGACCACAACTCTCATTGGTCACAGCTCATACTACAAGCAGACAAACAGCGAATTAAAAACTCCAAAGCCTTCTGGAACTTTATAAAAAAAATCAGAGGTACCACTCCCACCAACAAATTCAAACACATCACCCACAACAACACACACATCTCAGACCCGCAGGCTGCTACAAACATCTTCAAACACATCTGGGAGAACATCTTCCACACATAAGCAGTATAATGTGATCCTTTATTGACAACGTTTCGCCCACGCAGTGGGCTTTATCGAGTCACAGACAGATCTACCTGGAAAATGAGCAACATGGAGATATATATAGGGTACAGTCAGGTGGAGAATGCTGGGTCAGGTGGAGAAAGCTGCATGTGAGTCTTAAAAGTAGTGTGATAGTTAAAAACATAGTGTGACTTAAAGAACCTGCAGTGTACCATTCTTGAGTTCTAGGTGGGATAGCGTTGAAGAAGTTTCTTGGCAATAGGTTCAGCTATGTTGTAGAAGCCGTTGTTCTGGTTGAAGTTGTTGGATATACAGATGAGTGATGATTCTAGGATTCTTCGGTATTGCGTGTTGTCTTCTCTGGCGATGAGTCTTGCGTTTCTGTAGTTGATTAAATGGTTGTGTAAATTTCGGTGTTGAACACAGGCATTTCTTGAGTCGTCAGATCTGCCTGCGTACTGGTGTTCTGAAATGCGTGTTTGTAGGTCTCTGGATGTTTCGCCAACGTATAATTTGCTGCAGCCATTACAAGGGATTGTGTATACCCCTGCCGTGGATTGAAGCTTTTCCTGTCTGTTACTGGTAATGTCCTTGATGGTGGTGGATGTGGAGGTGGATACTCGGAATGAGGTCTTAGAAAAAATGTTGGAAACTTGTTTGGAAATGGAGTTGGTGGGAAGGACTATGTATCTCTTCTCAGCAGTGTCTTCTCTGGGTGTGTTGAAGATGTTTAATGCCCGTTGAAGATGTTTAATGCGCGCACTCAGAATCTGCAGCAGTGAGTTCCTTGAAGAAGAATGCTCCCTCATTGAACAAGTTTTTTCCAAACTTCACTATCCTCGTCACTTCATTAGAGACTGCAGACGACGGGCATTAAACACACCCAGAGAAGACACTGCTGAGAAGAGATACATAGTCCTTCCCACCAACTCCATTTCCAAACAAGTTTCCAACATTTTTTCTAAGACCTCATTCCGAGTATCCACCTCCACATCCACCACCATCAAGGACATTACCAGTAACAGACAGGAAAAGCTTCAATCCACGGCAGGGGTATACACAATCCCTTGTAATGGCTGCAGCAAATTATACGTTGGCGAAACATCCAGAGACCTACAAACACGCATTTCAGAACACCAGTACGCAGGCAGATCTGACGACTCAAGAAATGCCTGTGTTCAACACCGAAATTTACACAACCATTTAATCAACTACAGAAACGCAAGACTCATCGCCAGAGAAGACAACACGCAATACCGAAGAATCCTAGAATCATCACTCATCTGTATATCCAACAACTTCAACCAGAACAACGGCTTCTACAACATAGCTGAACCTATTGCCAAGAAACTTCTTCAACGCTATCCCACCTAGAACTCAAGAATGGTACACTGCAGGTTCTTTAAGTCACACTATGTTTTTAACTATCACACTACTTTTAAGACTCACATGCAGCTTTCTCCACCTGACCCAGCATTCTCCACCTGACTGTACCCTATATATATCTCCATGTTGCTCATTTTCCAGGTAGATCTGTCTGTGACTCGATAAAGCCCACTGCGTGGGCGAAACGTTGTCAATAAAGGATCACATTATACTGCTTATGTGTTTATTTTTCCATTGTGTCGGTATTTTATACCATTTATTTCCAACATCTTCCACCCTCACCCACCCCACCCTAACGCCATCCAACACATTCAGAACATAGAACACTACACACACACACGAAACAACACCAGACAGCCACATCCATCTGGACTCCCTTACCTCCTCCCAAGAACTCGACACTCCTTTCACCAACACAGACATTAAAACTCTCCTCAGACACCTTCCTCCCAAGGCTCCTGGTGCCTCTGGCCTCAACCATATTATCCTAAAACACCTTCCTGACTCTATCATTACTTCCTACACAAACCTCCTCAATGCCTCCCTTGCTTCTGGTTACTTCCCTTCACTCTTCAAAGCTGCTACCGCTATCCTCCTTCCCAAACCCAATAAAGACCACTCTGACCCTAGAAACTATCGCCCTATCAGCCTCCTCGAAACATTAGGTAAACTCTTTGAAAAACTCATCAACCATCGTCTTCGCAGATACCTGGAACACAACTCACTTCTTTCTAACGGCCAGTTTGGCTTCAGAACTCACAGATCTACACAGGATGCCATTAACAACATTCTCAACTACATCCACATAAACACAAAACAAAGAAACAGGACAGCCCTGGTTGCAAAAGACGTTGAAAAAGCTTTTGACACTGTCTGGCATGTAGGGCTCAAACACAAACTCTGCACTAACTTTAACCTGCCTCTCACTATTCGTAAACTCCTCTGCAACTTTCTTGACGGCCGCACAATGAGAATCAAATTCCAAGGCTGCTACTCTGACTACTTCACACTAAATGCTGGAGTACCCCAGGGATCTGTCCTCTCCCCTACCCTCTACATTTTATACACTAACGACATTCCAACACCTGTATACCACAACTCCATCACACTAGCCTACGCAGACGACATTACACAACTCACCACTCACGCCAATATAGATACACTCTCACACAAAACACAGAATGAGGTCGACAGGATTGCCTTCTGGGAACAAAAAGGGAGGATCAAAACCAATGCAGCTAAATCCAGCATTACATATTTTAACTATAGGAAACGTGATCCTCCATTACCTGTCGAGCTCAGAACAGCTGACACCCGCACCTACATCCCCATCACACAATCTGTCACAGTCCTTGGCATTAATCTTGACTACCTCCTTTGCTTAAACAGACACATTCACTCAAAGCATGCAGTAGCTAGCAAGGCCCTTGCGGGCCTCAACAAGCTGCAACATGCCTCCCAACGCACCAAACTGCACCTCTACAAATCCCTAATACGTCCGCTGATAACTTACTCTCCTCTAGCCCTCTCTCTTGCAGCCAAAACAAACTTACTTAAACTGCAGCGTGTCCAGAACAAGGCTCTGCGCTGGGTGCTTGATGTCAGATGGGAAGACTTCGCCACAAGCGAGTCTCTCCATGCCCAGTTAGACATCCCTGCGCTGAATCTGTACTGGAAGACTCTCAGTGACAGACAGATAGACAAACTTGAGACACGACATGACTACTGGACCTCTCTCCTTGACGAAGACATTCGTAGACCCACAAACCAACACAACCTTTTCTATTCCTTGTATGAACCTGCTCCTAACCCTATTTACAAATAACCTTTTGATCCTATGTCAGGTACCTTGAGCTGTTCGCCCCTCTGACCCATTTTCGCCTTAGCTGCTGGGTTAAGCCATGGCTCAACTTCTACACTCTCCTTCGGCTGTCCCGTCCTCCCCGCTCACCCCACAGAAGTCTCATCAACAGGAGAGCCTGCTATTCCTGCTCTCAAGTATGCCCCACGATCGCCTTAGCTGCTGGGTTAAGCCCTGGCTCTATTTCTACGACTAAGAAGACTCCTCTCCAGCGCTATTCTTCGTCTGTACCGTCTTCCCCGCTCATCCCATTGGGATCTTACCTGAACTTATTCGATTCGATGCCTGTTCTTCAGAATCTCCACAACTACGGTGCTGTTAACACCAACTCCAAGGCCGAGGGACTGATTACCTCATCTTTTGTATATAGTTCTACTGTCTCCAAATTATGTCCTAGAATTTGTATTGATAAAGCCACTGGATGGCGAAACGTCTACAATAAAGATACCCAGATGTCGCACATGTGTCTAATTTTCAGAGTTGTAGATGCGTGGAACAATCTTCCGAGTAGGGTGATAGAGGCTAGGACCTTGGGTGGCTTTAAAAAGAGATTGGACAAATATATGAGTGGGAGGGGCTGGGTTTGATTGGTGTCGTGAGTACGGGAGTAAATTCTTAGGTAGTGGTGGTTTTGATAAGGACCTGTCTTGTATGGGCCAGTAGGCCTTCTGCAGTGTTCCTCCATTCTTATGTTCTTGTCAGTGGGATGGAATGTGATGGACCTGTCTAGTATGGGCCAACAGGCCTGCTGCAGTGTTCCTCCTTTCTTATGTTCTTATAGAGCTGTTAGCCTTACTGCGCACACTTAGGCACTGTTGTCTTGGCTTTAGATTCCTGCTTACCATGACTCCCAAGTCTTTTTCACATTCTGTATGATCAAGCTCTACTTCACCTAGTTTATAAATTCGAGGGATATTTTCATTACCAAGGACTAGTACCGTATGACCTTGATGAGGGAATTAATAGTGATATGAGCAAATTCCTTCTTCCTCCCATCAAACCTTCCGTCCTTTCCAGTTCCTCCTTGTAATCGAACATGCTTTCGTTATTGTAAGTATGATTATCGTCAATCAAATAATTAACTTAATAATCCAAGTCATTTCTAAATTAATAAATTTTGTCATTTCTAAATTAATGATATAATTTCTAAATTAATGATATAATTTCTAAATTAATGATATAATTTCTAAATTAATGATATAATTTCTAAATTAATGATATAATTTCTAAATTAAGGATATAATTTCTAAATTAAGGATATAATTTCTAAATTAAGGATATAATTTCTAAATTAATTAATTTTTATCATTTCTAAATTAGTTAATTTTATCATTTCTAAATTAATTAATTTTGCCATTTCTTTGAATGTTCTATAACATAAGAACATAAGAATGGAGGAACACTGCTGAAGGCCTACTGGCCCATACAAGGCAGGTCCATATCAAAACCACCACTACCTAAGAATTCACTCCTGCACCCACGACACCAATCAAACCCAGCCCCTCCCACTCATATATTTGTCCAATCTCTTTTTAAAGCCACCCAAGGTCCTAGCCTCTATCACCCTACTCGGAAGATTGTTCCACGCATCTACAACTCTGTTCGAAAACCAGTACTTGCATCAGATCTTCCCTATGAGGATAGACTGAGGGCCCTGAATCTGCACTCTCTAGAAAGGCGTAGAATTAGGGGGGATATGATTGAGGTGTACAAATGGAAAACAGGAATAAACAAAGGGGATGTAAATAGCGTGCTGAAAATATCCAACCAAGACAGGACTCGCAGCAATGGTTTCAAGTTGGAAAAGTTCAGATTCAAGAAGGATATAGGAAAGCACTGGTTTGGTAATAGAGTTGTGGATGAGTGGAACAAACTCCCGAGTACCGTCATAGATGCTAAGACGTTGTGTAGTTTTAAAAATAGGTTAGATAAATACATGGGTGGGTGTGGATGGGTGTGAGTTTGGATCTGACTAGCTTGTAGTAGGTCAGATGCAGTGCTCCTTCCTTAAGTGAATGTAACCTGACCTGTACTAATTCCTTAAGTGGAAGTGACCTGACCAGGTGGTCGGCTGGACAATTATATGAGTGGGTGCGGTTGGGTGTGAATTGGTCCTGACTAGCTTGTGTTACTAGGTCAGATGCAGTGCTCCTTCCTTAAGTGAATGTAACCTGATCTAGCTGGGTAGGGGCATTGGCTTAAGCCGTTGGAGATTTGGACCTGCCTCGCATGGGCCAGTAGGCCTGCTGCAGTGTTCCTTCTTTCTTATGTTCTTATATGTCCTTTCTAAATCTAAATTTATCCAATTTAAATCCGTTATTTCTGGTTTTTATTTGGTTCGATATCCTCAGTATTTTATTAATATCTCCTTTGTTTATGCCCATCATCCACTTGTACACCTCGATGATATCTCCCCTCATTCTACGTCTCTCCAGAGAGTGGAGATTCAATGCTCTAAGTCTATCTTCATACGGGAGATTTCTTATACTGTAAATCATTTTAGTCATTCTTCTTTGTATGTTCTCCAATGAATCTATATCCATCCTGTAGTAAGGAGACCAAAACTGAGCTGCATAATCCAAATGAGGTCTCACTAGTGATGTATAGAGCTGTAAAATAACTTTTGGACTTCTGTTGCTTATACTTCTTGAAATAAATCCTAGTAATCTGTTAGCCTTATTGCGCACACTTAGGCACTGTTGTCTTGGCTTTAGATTTCTGCTTACCATGACTCCCAAGTCTTTTTCACATTCTGTATGATCAAGCTCAACTTCACCTAGTTTATAAATTCGAGGGATATTTTCATTACCAACGACTAGCACCTTACACTTGTCCACATTAAACTTCATCTGCCACTTTTCAGACCAAGACATTAATTTATCCAAATCCTCCTGGAGTTCACTGGTATCCTCCTCAGAATGAATTATACGTCCTATTTTTGTATCATCAGCAAATTTACTCATGTCACTTGCAATTCCTTCATCAAGGTCATTTATGTAAATTATGAACAACAATGGGCCCAAAACTGATCCTTGTGGAACGACACTAGTGACAAATCCCCATTCAGATTTGACCCCATTAATGGAAACTCTCTGCTTTCTATTGGTAAGCCATGCCTCTATCCATGCTAGAACTTTACCTCCTATACCATGAGCTGCCACCTTTCTTAAGAGTCTCTTGTGAGGTACTCTATCGAAGGCCTTACTGAAATCCAAGTAAACTATATCATATTCTTTATCACTGTCTACTGCCTCAAATGTTTTATTGAAAAACGTCAGTAAATTTGTCAGGCAGGAACGACCTCTCGTAAACCCATGCTGAGACTCATTAATCAAATTATGTTCTTCAAGGTGACTTCTGATAATATCAGCTATAATTGATTCTAATAATTTGCCTACTATAGACGTGAGGCTTATTGGACGGTAATTTGATGGAATGGACTTATCCCCTGATTTGAATATAGGAACTACATTAGCTATCTTCCACATCTCTGGCACAACACCAGTTAGGATGGACGTATTAAACACATTCGTTAATGGCTGACTAAGTTCCATTTTGCATTCTTTAAGTACCCTGGAAAACAACTCGTCGGGTCCCGGGGACTTATTTTGCTTCAGTTTATCTATCTGTTTGATAACCATATCCCTCGTGACAGTAATATTAGTTAATTTGAATTCTTCAGGAACTGAATAATTGTTAATCATCAGGAACTGAATAATTGTTAATCATCAGGAACTGATGATTTAAAAGAGATTGGACAAATATATGAGTGGGAGGGGCTGGGTTTGATTAGTGTCGTGAGTACAGGAGTAAATTCTTAGGTAGTGGTGGTTTTGATAAGGACCTGCCTTGTATGGGCTAGTAGGCCTTCTGCAGTGTTCCTCCATTCTTATGTTCTTAACTTGATTATCCAAGTCATTTCTAAATTAATTAATTTTGTCATTTCTAAATTAATTAATTTTGTCATTTCTAAATTAATTAATTTTGTCATTTCTTAATTAATTAATTTTGTCATTTCTAAATTAATTAATTTTGTCATTTCTAAATTAATGATATAATTTCAAAATTAATTAATTTTTTCATTTCTAAATTAATGATATAATTTCAAAATTAATTAATTTTTGTCATTTCTAAATTAGTTAATTTTATAATTTTTAATTTAATTAATTTTGCCATTTCTTTGAATGTTCTATAACGAATTTACATACATTCTTACTCACAGGGACTGTCATTTGCCTTGTTTATATTTAAACTGATAAAGTCCCTGGCGGACAAAACGTCTAATAAAATGTCCATAAAATACATTCTGTTTCGTTTTATGGATAATAATTAAAGAAGCAATAGTAATATTAGTTTATTTTAGACATACATCATTTTTAATCAACGTCTTATTGTCACTATAATGGCTGTTATCAGGTGCATCAGAAAGAATACTCAACTAAATCTGTCTTCCTCCACCATCTCTTCATATTATGTGTGATAAATATCCGGCGACAAGAGTGTCTGTTATCACTGTCCATGGTTGATTCACTCCCAGTTCCTGGCGGAACACTTCTTGTGGTTCCACTGCACTTTTGAATTAAGCCATTCTCATCTCTCCACAGAATTTTTGTGAAACGACTGTGCATGCTCCCAGCACCAGATGAAGCAACGCTGGTGTTATCAATCAGCATTGCTGAGAGGCTCTCAGCTCCAGAAGCAACAGCGCTGGTGTCAGTATCGTCTAAAGCATTAAAGCCTGAGGATCTATCATATAAAGGCATTCGATTACGAACGGTTGATTGGTGGCACAACTGTTGAATGTGGTCACATTGTTCCCAAGGTTCGCACGACTCTTGAATGTGGTCACAAGAAGCTCCAGATGCAACAGCTCTGGTGTCAGTATCGTCTAAAGCATTAAAGCCTGAGGATCTATCATATAAAGGCCTTCGATTACGAATGGTTGATTGGTGGCACGACTGTTGAATGTGGTCACATTGTTCCCAAAGTTCCCACGACTGTTGAATGTGGTCACATTGTTCCCAAGGTTCCCACGACTGTTGAATGTGGTCACATTGTTCCCATGGTTCGCACGACTCTTGAATGTGGTCACAAGAAGCTCCAGATGCAACAGCTCTGGTGTCAGTATCGTCTAAAGCATTAAAGCCTGAGGATCTATCATATAAAGGCCTTCGATTACGAATGGTTGATTGGTGGCACGACTGATGAATGTGGTCACATTGTTCCCAAGGTTCGCACGACTGTTGAATGTGGTCACATTGTTCCCATGGTTCGCACGACTCTTGAATGTGGTCACAAGAAGCTCCAGATGCAACAGCGCTGGTGTCAGTATCGTCTAAAGCATTAAAGCCTGAGGATCTATCATATAAAGGCCTTCGATTACGAACAGTTGATTGGTGGCACGACTGTTGAATGTGGTCACATTGTTCCCAAGGTTCGCACGACTGTTGAATGTGGTCACATTGTTCCCATGGTTCGCACGACTCTTGAATGTGGTCACAAGAAGCTCCAGATGCAATAGCGCTGGTGTCAGTATCGTGTAAAGCATTAAAGCCTGAGGATCTATCATATAAAGGCCTTCGATTACGAACGGTTGATTGGTGGCTACGTGTCTCAACCCCGAGACTATTATGAATCATTTGCAGACGCTCCCATATTTGCCAATTCTGATTGCAGTGTTCCCAAGGTTCGCACGACTCTTGAATGTGGTCACAAGAAGGCCCAAGGTGATAATATCTACCTAGGCTAGAGATAGTTATTGGCAAGATAGCGTGATAACGCCATGGTTGATACATTGATGCAAATATGATTGTGTGTCTCACTTTATCAAAAGAAGTATACTGCATTTTAATGTAAAACGGAATGTTTAGCGGGTGAGAGCGTTTCCAGACTTCTTCACTTCTTGCCTTCTACAGGTAGGTAGGTAGGTATACTCTCAGGTAAGACCCATACGGGTAGAAATGGAGATTTGGATAGATGAAGAATAGTAGGTGAAGGAATTTCGATAGTTGAAGGGAAAGAGCCAGGGCTAAACCCAGCAGCGTAGCGTTGGTTAGCATGTTAGAGGAGGCACTCCTGGGTGTGACTATCTGCTGTGTTGGTTTGCTTAATGTATTGCTGGACTTGGCTCGGGAGGCACGACACTGTTCCCATAGGGCGGCAACCAAAACGTCATTGCTGGTTTGCTTTTTTTTTTTTGTACTGCTTTATCCCAGAATGCATTGATTTTTTAGGGGTTATCAGGGGCTTTTGGAGGGTACAAAGGACGTCTTTTAAGGTCCACCCCTGCAGAGGGCAGGGTAGAAATTAGGAGTTAGATAGGAGGGATAGTTTTAGACGTATAGAGGAGTAGGAGCAGGATTATCAATAGATTGAAATAGATTTAGGTTGATGTCTGGCTGTCTGATGGTTTCGTCTAAGAAGGTTGTCCATGTGTTTTGATAGGTTTCAAGTCGGTCTATTTGTCTATCACTGAGTTCTTTCCAGAACACGTTCAGTGCAGGGGTGCTAGTCCTGTTGTGTAAGCCTTCTACAGCCCGACAGTGATCCATCACAATCCGCTGTTAGCCTTATATACAGCACAAGCTGAGATGGTCAGTCACCTGCTAGGCAGGTTCTTTTCAAAACCAACTATTCCCGCCCACACATTTGTCCAACCTTTTCCAAAACTACTTCAGACACTAATCAAACCCGGCACTTCTCATTCATATATTTGTCCAGTCTCTTTTTAAAGCTACCCATGGTCTTAGCCTCGATAACCCAACTCGGAAAAATGTTCCATGTATCGACAACTCTTTGAAAACAAAAATTTACCTCTGGCCTTTCTAAATTTAAAGTTGTCTAACTTAAATCAGTTATTTCTGGTTCTTACTTGATTCGATATTCTCAGTATTATGGAGATTGAGACACTTATGCCATTTCTATGCCCTATGCTGTACTTTCTACCGACTCCAGGCCGAGGGACTGATAACCTCAAACTCCTCCTCTATTTACACCTTTGTGCTTTGTATTGGACTGATGAAGCCACTGTGTGGCGAAACGTTTCCTTAATAAAGATTCCCATATGTTGCATAAGTGTCTCAATCTCCAACTCGTCGGTTTTCAAAACCATTTATCATTCTCAGTATTATGTAAATATCGCCATCGTTTATGAATGAATAATGTTCGCCAAGACCCGTCTCTGGCTCCCAAAGGAGAATGTGTTCTGCAAGACCTCAATTGTTGGCAAATTACTAGTTAATTATAGGGCTCCTAAAGGGTGCAAAATGGAACTTTGTGAACCATTAACTAACATTTTTAATATATCTATTCAAACAAGTGTAGTGTCTGAAATGTGGAATATGGCCAATAAAAGTCCTATTTTCAAGTCAGGGGACAACTCGTACTGTCAGGTAATTACTTGACGGTAACGATATTCAGCATGAATCCACGAGGGACCGTTCCTGCCTAACCAATTTACTAAATGTCTTCAGTAAAGCCCATACTAGGCAGATCTTTCACAATCCATACCGTACCACTACTAAAATATTTGCCCAACCCAATGCCACCCAGGCAATTAGCTTTGATAATTACATTTACTCATGTGCAAGTCTCATTCAAATCCATCCTCTCTCAATCATTTATTTACATAAGAACATAAGAATGGAGGAACACTGCAGAAGGCCTACTGCCCCATACAAGGCAGGTCCTTATCAAAACCACCACTACCTAAGAATTTACTCCCATACTCACGACACCAATCAAATCCAGCCCCTCCCACTAATATATTTGTCCAATCTCTTTTTAAAGCCACCCAAGGTACTAGCCTCTATCACCCTACCCTACTCGGAAGATTGTTCCACGCATCTACAACTCTGTTCGAAAACCAGTACTTGCCTAAGTCCTTTCTAAATCTAAATTTATCCAATTTAACACTGCAGCAGGCCTGTTGGCCCATACTAGGCAGGTCCTTCACAATCCATCCCACTGTGGAAATAACTGGTATAAAATACCGACACAATGGAAAAATAAACACATAAGCAGTATAATGTGATCCTTTATTGACAACGTGATCACATTATACTGCTTATGTGTTTATTTTTCCATCCATCCCACTAACAGAATAGAAGTGGGGTTAGTAAGACTTGTGTAATATTGTATTAATATTGGTAGAATTACCGACAATATGTTAAGTAAAAGGACACAAATGCAACTAATGTGACAATTAAATAATTAACTTGATTATCCAAGTCATTTCTAAATTAATTAATTTTGTCATTTCTAAATTAATTAATTTTGTCATTTCTAAATTAATTAATTTTGTCATTTCTAAATTAATGATATAATTTCAAAATTAATTAATTTTTGTCATTTCTAAATTAGTTAATTTTATAATTTTTAATTTAATTAATTTTGCCATTTCTTTGAATGTTCTATAACGAATTTACATACATTCTTACTCACAGGGACTGTCATTTGCCTTGTTTATATTTAAACTGATAAAGTCCCTGGCGGACAAAACGTCTAATAAAATGTCCATAAAATACATTCTGTTTCGTTTTATGGATAATAATTAAAGAAGCAATAGTAATATTAGTTTATTTTAGACATACATCATTTTTAATCAACGTCTTATTGTCACTATAATGGCTGTTATCAGGTGCATCAGAAAGAATACTCAACTAAATCTGTCTTCCTCCACCATCTCTTCATATTATGTGTGATAAATATCCGGCGACAAGAGTGTCTGTTATCACTGTCCATGGTTGATTCACTCCCAGTTCCTGGCGGAACACTTCTTGTGGTTCCACTGCACTTTTGAATTAAACCATTCTCATCTCTCCACAGAATTTTTGTGAAACGACTGTGCATGCTCCCAGCACCAGATGAAGCAACGCTGGTGTTATCAATCAGCATTGCTGAGAGGCTCTCAGCTCCAGATGCAACAGCGCTGGTGTCAGTATCGTCTAAAGCATTAAAGCCTGAGGATCTATCATATAAAGGCCTTCGATTACGAACAGTTGATTGGTGGCACGACTGTTGAATGTGGTCACATTGTTCCCAAGGTTCGCACGACTCTTGAATGTGGTCACAAGAAGCTCCAGATGCAACAGCTCTGGTGTCAGTATCGTCTAAAGCATTAAAGCCTGAGGATCTATCATATAAAGGTCTTCGATTACGAACGGTTGATTGGTGGCACGACTGTTGAATGTGGTCACATTGTTCCCAAGGTTCGCACGACTGTTGAATGTGGTCACATTGTTCCCATGGTTCGCACGACTGTTGAATGTGGTCACATTGTTCCCATGGTTCGCACGACTCTTGAATGTGGTCACAAGAAGCTCCAGATGCAACAGCGCTGGTGTCAGTATCGTCTAAAGCATTAAAGCCTGAGGATCTATCATATAAAGGCCTTCGATTACGAACAGTTGATTGGTGGCACGACTGTTGAATGTGGTCACATTGTTCCCAAGGTTCGCACGACTGTTGAATGTGGTCACATTGTTCCCATGGTTCGCACGACTCTTGAATGTGGTCACAAGAAGCTCCAGATGCAACAACGCTGGTGTCAGTATCGTGTAAAGCATTAAAGCCTGAGGATCTATCATATAAAGGCCTTCGATTACGAACGGTTGATTGGTGGCACGACTGTTGAATGTGGTCACATTGTTCCCATGGTTCGCACGACTCTTGAATGTGGTCACAAGAAGCTCCAGATGCAACAGCGCTGGTGTCAGTACCGTCTAAAGCATTAAAGCCTGAGGATCTATCATATAAAGGCCTTCGATTACGAACGGTTGATTGGTGGCACGACTGTTGAATGTGGTCACATTGTTCCCAAGGTTCGCACGACTTTTGAATGTGGTCACAAGAAGCTCCAGATGCAACAGCGCTGGTGTCAGTATCGTCTAAAGCATTAAAGCCTGAGGATCTATCATATAAAGGCCTTCGATTACGAACAGTTGATTGGTGGCACGACTGTTGAATGTGGTCACATTGTTCCCAAGGTTCGCACGACTGTTGAATGTGGTCACATTGTTCCCAAGGTTCGCACGACTCTTGAATGTGGTCACAAGAAGCTCCAGATGCAACAACGCTGGTGTCAGTATCGTGTAAAGCATTAAAGCCTGAGGATCTATCATATAAAGGCCTTCGATTACGAACGGTTGATTTTTGGCTACGTGTCTCAACCCCGAGACTATTATGAATCATTTGCAGACGCTCCCATATTTGCCAATTCTGATTGCATTGTTCCCAAGGTTCGCACGACTCTTGAATGTGGTCACAAGAAGGCCCAAGGTGATAATATCTACCTTGGCTAGAGATAGTTATTGGCAAGATAGCGCGATAACGCCATGGTTGATACATTGATGCAAATATGATTGTGTGTCTCACTTTATCAAAAGAAGTATACTGCATTTTAATGTAAAATGGAATGTTTAGCGGGTGAGAGCGTTTCCAGACTTCTTCACTTCTTGCCTTTTACAGCCCGACAGTGATCCATCACAATCCGCTGTTAGCCTTATATACAGCACAAGCTGAGATGGTCAGTCACCTGCTAGGCAGGTTCTTTTCAAAACCAACTATTCCCGCCCACACATTTGTCCAACCTTTTCCAAAACTACTTCAGACACTAATCAAACCCGGCACTTCTCATTCATATATTTGTCCAGTCTCTTTTTAGAGCTACCCATGGTCTTAGCCTCGATAACCCAACTCGGAAAAATGTTCCATGTATCGACAACTCTTTGAAAACAAAAATTTACCTTTGGCCTTTCTAAATTTAAAGTTGTCTAACTTAAATCAGTTATTTCTGGTTCTTACTTGATTCGATATTCTCAGTATTATGGAGATTGAGACACTTATGCCATTTCTATGCCCTATGCTGTACTTTCTACAAGATTGATGGACTGAACACATCGACTCCAGGCCGAGGGACTGATAACCTCAAACTCCTCCTCTATTTACACCTTTCTGCTTTGTATTGGACTGATGAAGCCACTGTGTGGCGAAACGTTTCCTTAATAAAGATTCCCATATGTTGCATAAGTGTCTCAATCTCCAACTCGTCGGTTTTCAAAACCATTTATCATTCTCAGTATTATGTAAATATCGCCATCGTTTATGAATGAATAATGTTCGCCAAGACCCGTCTCTGGCTCCCAAAGGAGAATGTGTTCTGCAAGACCTCAATTGTTGGCAAATTACTAGTTAATTATAGGGCTCCTAAAGGGTGCAAAATGGAACTTTGTGAACCATTAACTAACATTTTTAATATATCTATTCAAACAAGTGTAGTGTCTGAAATGTAGAATATGGCCAATAAAATTCCTATTTTCAAGTCAGGGGACAACTCGTACTGTCAGGTAATTACTTGACGGTAACGATATTCAGCATGAATTCACGAGGGACCGTTCCTGCCTAACCAATTTACTAAATGTCTTCAGTAAAGCAGCAGGTCTGTTGGCCCATACTAGGCAGATCTTTCACAATCCATACCGTACCACTACTAAAATATTTGCCCAACCCAATGCCACCCAGGCAATTAGCTTTGATAATTACATTTACTCATAAGAACATAAGAAAGGAGGAACACTGCAGCAGGCCTGTTGGCCCATACTAGGCAGGTCCTTCACAATCCATCCCACTAACAGAATAATTGCCCAACCTAATTTTCAATTCTACCCAAGAAATAAGCTTTGAAGATTCTATTAATACCCATTTTCCACTTGTATACCTCGATCATGTCTCCCCTCATTCTACGTCTTACAAGTGAATGTAATTTAAGGGTCTTCAATCTTTCTTCGTAAGGAAGATTTCTAATGCTATGTATTAATTTAGTCATTCTACGCTGAATGTTTTCTAACGAATTTATGTCCATTCTGTAATATGGAGACCAGAACTGAGCTGCGTAATCTAGGTGAGGCCTTACTAATGATAAGAACATAAGAACATAAGAAAGGAGGAACACTGCAGCAGGCCTGTTGGCCCATACTAGGCAGGTCCTTCACATTCCATCCCACTAACAGAATATTTGTTCAACCTAATTTTCAATGCTACCCAAGAAATAAGCTTTGATAATTTTATTTACTCATGTGCAATTCCCAATCAGATCCAACCCCTTCCACTCATGAATTTATCCAAGTCTCATTCAAATCCATCCCCTCTCAATCATTTATTTACATAAGAGCATAAGAATGGAGGAACACTGCAGAAGGCCTACTGCCCCATACAAGGCAGGTCCTTATCAAAACCACCACTACCTAAGAATTTACTCCCATACTCACGACACCAATCAAATCCAGCCCATCCCACTAATATATTTGTCCAATCTCTTTTTAAAGCCACCCAAGGTCCGAGCCTCTATCACCCTACTCGGAAGATTGTTCCACGCATCTACAACTCTGTTCGAAAACCAGTACTTGCCTAAGTCCTTTCTAAATCTAAATTTATCCAATTTAACACTGCAGCAGGCCTGTTGGCCCATACTAGGCAGGTCCTTCACAATCCATCCCACTGTGGAAATAAATGGTATAAAATACCGACACAATGGAAAAATAAACACATAAGCAGTATAATGTGATCCTTTATTGACAACGTGATCACATTATACTGCTTATGTGTTTATTTTTCCATCCATCCCACTAACAGAATAGAAGTGGGGTTAGTAAGACTTGTGTAATATTGTATTAATATTGGTAGAATTACTGACAATATGTTAAGTAAAAGGACACACATGCAACTAATGTGACAATTAAATAATTAACTTGATTATCCAAGTCATTTCTAAATTAATTAATTTTGTCATTTCTAAATTAATTAATTTTGTCATTTCTAAATTATTTAATTTTGTCATTTCTAAATTAATGATATAATTTCAAAATTAATTAATTTTTGTCATTTCTAAATTAGTTAATTTTATAATTTCTAATTTAATTAATTTTGCCATTTCTTTGAATGTTCCATAACGAATTTACATACATTCTTACTCACAGGGACTGTCATTTGCCTTGTTTATATTTAAACTGATAAAGTCCCTGGCGGACGAAACGTCTAATAAAATGTCCATAAAATACATTCTGTTTCGTTTTATGGATAATAATAGGCTCAAATATCTTTTAAGAACATAAGAACATAAGAAAGGAGGAACACTGCAGCAGGCCTGTTGGCCCATACTAGGCAGGTCCTTCACAATCCGTCCCACTAACAGAATATTTGCTCAACCCAATTTTCAATGCTACCCAAGAAATAAGCTTTGACAATTCTACCCACTCATGCGCGAGTCCCACTCAAATCCAACCCCTCTCACTCATGAATTTATCCAACCTAAATTTGAAACTACCCAAGGTCCTAGCTTCAATAACCCTACTAGGCAGACTGTTCCACTCATCAACTACCCTATTTCCAAACCAATACTTTCCTATATCCTTTCTAAATCTAAACTTATCTAACTTGAATCCATTATTGCGGGTTCTCTCTTGGAGAGATATCCTCAAGACCTTATTTATATCCCCTTTGTTAATACCCATTTTCCACTTGTATACCTCGATCGTGTCTCCCCTCATTCTACGTCTTACAAGTGAATGTAATTTTAGGGTCTTCAATCTTTCTTCGTAAGGAAGATTTCTAATGCTATGTATTAATTTAGTCATTCTACGCTTGCGCCGAGTTCCTCTGTAATTTCTAAATTATTAACAAGGGTTTCCTTGTTTGCCAGAACTAAGTCAAGCAGGTTATTTTCCCTTGTAGGTTCTGTCACAAACTGCTTCAAAAAAAACAATCTTGAACTACTTCTAAGAAGTCATAAGAACAAACTTCTAAGAAGTCATAAGAAGGGCAGAAGAAAGGAATTTATAGGCGCATAAAAAGAGGTGAGGGTCATCTTATAAATCAGTATACTGACATTAAGAGGGACGTTAAAAAGGGAATAAGAAAAACTAAACGGGACTATGAAATTAAAGTTGCTAGGGATTCAAAAACTAACCCAAAAAGTTTTTTCCAGGTTTATAGAACAAAAGTTAGGGATAAGATAGGTCCCCTTAAAAATAACTTTGGGCATCTTACTGACAAGGAGAATGATATGTGCTCTATTTTTAATAATTATTTTCTCTCGGTTTTCACACAGGAAGACATTAATAATATCCCAGTAATTAATTTTTACAGAGGCCCAGAAGAAGATAAATTATGTAATATCACAGTCACTAGCGAAATGATTATGAAACAGCTGGACCGACTGAAACAAAATAAATCGCCGGGTCCTGATGAGCTTTTGCAAGGGTTCTTAAGGAATGCAAAATGGAACTCTGTGAACCAATATCTAACATTTTTAATTTATCTCTTCAAACAGGTGTAGTGTCTGATATGTGGAAGATGGCTAATGTAATTCCTATTTTTAAAGCAGGGGACAAGTCACTACCGTCAAACTACCGCCCAATAAGCCTGACCTCAATTGTAGGCAAATTATTAGAGTCAATTATAGCTGATATTATTAGAAGCCATCTAGATAACCATAATTTGATTAATGATACCCAGCATGGATTCACGAGGGCCGTTCCTGCCTATCTAATTTATTAACCTTCTTCAGTAAAGCTTTTGAGGCTGTTGATCACGATAAAGAATTCGATATTGTTTATTTAGACTTTAGTAAGGCTTTTGATAGAGTACCGCACCAGAGACTGTTAAAGAAAGTGGCAGCTCATGGCATTGGGGGAAAAGTGCTGTCATGGATCGAGTCATGGCTCACCAATAGGAAGCAGAGAGTGTGCATAAATGGGGTTAAATCCGAATGGGGACTTGTAACAAGTGGTGTTCCACAGGGATCAGTCTTAGGCCCATTGTTATTTATAATATATATCAATGACCTTGATGAGGAATTACTAGTGATATGAGCAAATTCGCCGACGACACGAAGATAGGTAGGATAATTGATTCAAACATAGATGTCATAGAACTTCAGGAAGATTTAGACAAACTTAATTCGTGGTCAGAAAAGTGGCAGATGCAGTTCAATGTAGATAAATGCAAGGTTCTGAAGCTCGGGAGTGTCCATAACCCAAGCACTTATAAGTTAAATAACGTAGAACTTAGCCATACAGATTGCGAGAAGGACTTGGGGGTGATGGTAAGCAGCAACCTTAAACCAAGACAGCAATGCCTAAGCGTACGTAATAAGGCAAATAGATTACTGGGATTTATATCAAGAAGTGTTAGCAACAGAAGTCCAGAGGTTATATTACAGCTTTATACATCATTAGTAAGGCCTCACCTAGATTACGCAGCTCAGTTCTGGTCTCCATATTACAGAATGGACATAAATTCGTTAGAAAACATTCAGCGTAGAATGACTAAATTAATACATAGCATTAGAAATCTTCCTTACGAAGAAAGATTGAAGACCCTAAAATTACATTCACTTGTAAGACGTAGAATGAGGGAGACATGATCGAGGTATACAAGTGGAAAATGGGTATTAACAAAGGGGATATAAATAAGGTCTTGAGGATATCTCTCCAAGAGAGAACCCGCAATAATGGATTCAAGTTAGATAAGTTTAGATTTAGAAAGGATATAGGAAAGTATTGGTTTGGAAATAGGGTAGTTGATGAGTGGAACAGTCTGCCTAGTAGGGTTATTGAAGCTAGGACCTTGGGTAGTTTCAAATTTAGGTTGGATAAATTCATGAGTGAGAGGGGTTGGATTTGAGTGGGACTCGCGCATGAGTGGGTAGAATTGTCAAAGCTTATTTCTTGGGTAGCATTGAAAATTGGGTTGAGCAAATATTCTGTTAGTGGGACGGATTGTGAAGGACCTGCCTAGTATGGGCCAACAGGCCTGCTGCAGTGTTCCTCCTTTCTTATGTTCTTATGTTCTTATGTAATAATAGTTTATTTTAGTACATACATCATTTTTAATAAACGTCTTATTGTCACTATAATAACTGTTATCAGGTGCATCAGAAAGAATACTCAACTAAATCTGTCTTCCTCCACCATCTCTTCATATTATGTGTGATAAATATCCGGCGACAAGAGTGACTGTTATCACTGTCCATGGTTGATTCACTCCCAGTTCCTGGCGGAACACTTCTTGTGGTTCCACTGCACTTTTGAATTAAGCCATTCTCATCTCTCCACAGAATTTTTGTGAAACGACTGTGCATGCTCCCAGCACCAGATGAAGCAACGCTGGTGTTATCAATCAGCATTGCTGAGAGGCTCTCAGCTCCAGATGCAACAGCGCTGGTGTCAGTATCGTCTAAAGCATTAAAGCCTGAGGATCTATCATATAAAGGCCTTCGATTACGAACGGTTGATTGGTGGCACGACTGTTGAATGTGGTCACATTGTTCCCAAGGTTCGCACGACTCTTGAATGTGGTCACAAGAAGCTCCAGATGCAACAGCTCTGGTGTCAGTATCGTCTAAAGCATTAAAGCCTGAGGATCTATCATATAAAGGCCTTCGATTACGAACGGTTGATTGGTGGCACGACTGTTGAATGTTGTCACATTGTTCCCAAGGTTCGCACGACTCTTGAATGTGGTCACAAGAAGCTCCAGATGCAACAGCTCTGGTGTCAGTATCGTCTAAAGCATTAAAGCCTGAGGATCTATCATATAAAGGCCTTCGATTACGAATGGTTGATTGGTGGCACGACTGTTGAATGTGGTCACATTGTTCCCAAGGTTCGCACGACTCTTGAATGTGGTCACATTGTTCCCAAGGTTCGCACGACTCTTGAATGTGGTCACAAGAAGCTCCAGATGCAATAGCGCTGGTGTCAGTATCGTGTAAAGCATTAAAGCCTGAGGATCTATCATATAAAGGCCTTCGATTACGAACGGTTGAATGGTGGCTACGTGTCTCAACCCCGAGACTGTTATGAATCATTTGCAGACGCTCCCATATTTGCCAATTCTGATTGCATTGTTCCCAAGGTTCGCACGACTCTTGAATGTGGTCACACGAAGGCCCAAGGTGATAATATCTACCTAGGCTAGAGATAGTTATTGGCAAGATAGCGCGATAACGCCATGGTTGATACATTGATGCAAATATGATTGTGTCTCACTTTATCAAAAGAAGTATACTGCATTTTAATGTAAAATGGAATGTTTAGCGGGTGAGAGCGTTTCCAGACTTCTTCACTTCTTGCCTTCTACAGCCCGACAGTGATCCATCACAATCCGCTGTTAGCCTTATATACAGCACAAGCTGAGATGGTCAGTCACCTGCTAGGCAGGTTCTTTTCAAAACCAACTATTCCCTCCACACATTTGTCCAACCTTTTCCAAAACTACTTCAGACACTAATCAAACCCGGCACTTCTCATTCATATATTTGTCCAGTCTCTTTTAAAGCTACCCATGGTCTAACAAGATTGATGGACTGAACACATCGACTCCAGGCCGAGGGACTGATAACCTCAAACTCCTCCTCTCCTTACACCTTTCTACTTTGTATTGGACTGATGAAGCCACTGTGTGGCGAAACGTTTCCTCAATAAAGATACCCAAGTGTTGCATATGTGTCTAATTTAACATATATTTGTGTTTAATTTTCTGGTAGGGTGTGGAGCTTATGTATATGTTTCAAGATGCGATTTTGTCATGTCATGTATTGTGTAAACTGTTCTAAATAAAATATAAAAAAAAAAAGTTCAATCTACATAGTGGCCTGTATCCCTTACATGAACAAGCCTGTATCCCTCACATGAACAAGCCTGTATCCCTCGCATGAACAAGCCTGTATCCCTCACATGAACAAGCCTGTATCCCTCACATGAACAAGCCTGTATCCCTTATATGAACAAGCCTGTATTCCTCACATGAACAAGCCTGTATATCTCACATGAACAAGCCTGTATCTCTAAGAACATAAGAACATAAGAAAGGAGGAACACTGCAGCAGGCCTGTTGGCCCATTCTAGGCAGGTCCTTCACATTCCATCCCACTAACATGAACAAACCTGTGTCCCGCACATGAACAAGCCTGTATCCCTCACATGAACAAGCCTGTATCCCTCACATGAACAAGCCTGTATCCCTCACATGTAGAATCACTGGACTTTTGTCAAAAAGATGTTGCATATTTGTGTTGTTTAACTCTGTTCTCGAGAAATTTGCCAGTTTGTCCTAAATAAAAGGAATCAAGCGAAGCTTGAGATACGGCGATTGACGGAGGAAAACAAGAGAATTCGTAGTAGTCCTCCTGTTGTGAGTCCTCAGGTCAAGAAGGGAACCTGGGGAGTGGCCGGACTTCAAGGAACGAAGTTGAAGATCAAGAAAACGAATGGAGAGTTAGAAACGATGAAGAAAGAGACTGCTGTGGAAACATCGAATGCCTTCTCCGTGCTACCCGATGAATGTGAGTCGACTACTGGGAACGTCACAACGAACGACACAAAGGAAGGTAAAAACATTGTTGTTGTTGGGGATAGCCAGGTTAGGTATATGGCTAGGGCATTCTGCTTGAAGGATAGGAGTAGGAGACAGAGGGTTTGCTTTCCTGGGGCTGGGATGGAGGATATTGTTAGCCGGCTTGACAACATCATGAACGGTAATGGGATCAATCCTATTATCTGCCTGCAATGATGTAGGCAAGCGTAGAAGTGAGGATTTAGTTAGAAGGTACAGGACAGCAATAGACATAATTAGGAAGAAGGGGGGGCGCCCTGTTATATGTGGCATTTTGCCAAGAAGGAGTGTTGGAAATGAATGGCTGTCCAGAGCGATTGGTATAAATTGCTGGCTGGACAAACACTGTAAGGATAATGCAGTCTCATTCATTGACAACTGGGACCACTTCTATGGCCGAAATGACATGTATGCCAGGGATGGGGTTCACTTATCCAGGGCAGGTGTAGAATTTCTCTCTAGCTCAGTTGAGGATGTTGTTAGGGCTTTAAACTAGGATTAGTTAGAGGTATGGGTTTAGGAATGGTGAATAATGAGGGTCAAAATATTGATTCAGGCTTTGACATCATAAATCTTAACAATAACAGTAATCGAGAAACACAGGGTAATAATAGTAACAGAAATTGTGTAAAACAAAAGCTGAATATGAAAAAGGTTCACAAGAAGATACATCTCAATGTATTTTACATTAACTGTCGAAGCGCCAGAAATAAAATTAACGAATTACGTTTGGTAGCATGTGCTGGGAACTTTGATGTCATTGCAATAACTGAAACATGGTATAATATAAAGAGTCGGGATATGAATGCTGAGTGTCATATTCAGGGGTTTAAGTTGTTCCATGTAGATAGATATAATGGGAAAGGGGGTGGAGTTGCATTATATGTACGAGAAAATATAAATTGCTGCATAAAAACAGGCATAAAAATAGATGGATCATTAACAGAATCTGCTTGGGTAGAGTTTCTAGAAGGTCAAGAAAAACTGATTGTAGGTGTAATATACCGACCTCCAGGCTTGGATCACGATAGAGGGAGACTTCTTTGGGACGAAATTGTTAGGGTTTCTAGACACAATAACGTAGTGATAGTAGGGGATTTTAACTTTAGTCAAATTGACTGGACTTCTTTGACCGGTAATCTGGAGTCCAGTGACTTTATGGAAGTAGTTCAGGACTTGTTTTCTGAAGCAGTGTGTGACGGAGCCTACCAGAGGTAATAATTTGCTCGACCTAGTCTTGTCAAATAAAGAAACCCTTGTAAATAATCTGGAGATCACTGAAGAGCTTGGCGCAAGTGATCACAAATCCATTACTTTTAATATTACCTGGGAGTACGAGAATAGGGATAATACGGTAAAAGTTCCTGATTTTCGTTCTGCCGACTATACTGGACTTAGAGAACACCTGTCTAATCTCGACTGGGGTAATCTAGCTAACGATTACGATGGGATCTGCGTTTATGATTTTTTTCTTAATAATGTACAACGTGCACAGAGTATATTTATTCCCCAGAGAGAATTTAGGTCAAATAATAACGATCCCATATGGATTAACAGGAGGCTAAAACATCTATTAGGGGAGAAAAGAGGAATTTATAGGCGCATCAAAAGAGGAGATGTTAACATTATTGACCAATATGTTCAGTTGAAAAAGAAGTAAAAAGGGATTAGAAAGGCTAAACGTGACTATGAGATTAAGGTTGCTAATGAATCAAAGACTAATCCAAAAGGGTTCTTTCAAGTGTATAGGACGAAGGTGAGGAAAAGGTAGGACCTCTGAAAATTGGGAATGGACAGCTGACGGATAACGAACTGGAAATGTGTTCTCTATTTAATGACTATTTTTGTCAGTCTTTACACAAGAAGACGTAAATGAGATTCCAGAAATTAACAATTATTCAGTTCCTGAAGAATTCAAGTTAACTAATATTACTGTCACGAGGGACATGGTTATCAAACAGAGAGATAAACTGAAGCAAAATAAGTCCCCGGGACCCGACGAGTTGTTTTCCAGGGTACTTAAAGAATGCAAGATGGAACTTAGTCAGCCATTAACGAATGTGTTAAATACGTCCATCCTAACTGGTATTGTGCCAGAGATGTGGAAGATAGCTAATGTAGTTCCTATATTCAAATCAGGGGATAAGTCAATTCCATCAAATTACCGTCCAATAAGCCTCACATCTATAGTAGGCAAATTATTAGAATCAATTATAGCTGATATTATTAGAAGTCACCTTGAAGAACATAATTTGATTAATGAATCTCAGCATGGGTTCACGAGAGGTCGTTCCTGCCTAACAAATTTACTGACGTTTTCAATAAAACATTTGAGGCAGTAGACAGTGATAAAGAATATGATATAGTTTACTTGGATTTCAGTAAGGCCTTCGATAGAGTACCTCACAAGAGACTCTTAAGAAAGGTGGCAGCTCATGGTATAGGAGGTAAAGTTCTAGCATGGATAGAGGCATGGCTTACCAATAGAAAACAGAGAGTTTCCATTAATGGGGTCAAATCTGAATGGGGATTAGTCACTAGTGGCGTTCCACAAGGATCAGTTTTAGGCCCATTGTTGTTCATAATTTACATAAATGACCTTGATGAAGGAATTGCAAGTGACATGAGTAAATTTGCTGATGATACAAAAATAGGCCGTATGATTCATTCTGAGGAGGATACCAGTGAACTCCAGGAGGATTTGGACAAATTAATGTCTTGGTCTGAAAAGTGGCAGATGAAGTTCAATGTGGACAAGTGTAAGGTACTAGTCCTTGGTAATGAAAATATCCCTCGAATTTATAAACTAGGTGAAGTAGAGCTTGATCATACAGAATGTGAAAAAGACTTGGGAGTCATGGTAAGCAGGAATCTAAAGCCAAGACAACAGTGCCTAAGTGTGCGCAATAAGGCTAACAGATTACTAGGATTTATTTCAAGAAGTATAAGCAACAGAAGTCCAAAAGTTATTAGAACATAAGAAAGGAGGAACACTGCAGCAGGCCTGTTGGCCCATACTAGGCAAGTCCTTCACAATCCGTCCCACTAACAGAATATTTGCTCAACCCAATTTTCAATGCTCTATACATTACTAGTGAGACCTCATTTGGATTATGCAGCTCAGTTTTGGTCTCCTTACTACAGGATGGATATAGATTCATTGGAGAACATACAAAGAAGAATGACTAAAATGATTTACAGTATAAGAAATCTCCCGTATGAAGATAGACTTAGAGCGTTGAATCTCCACTCTCTGGAGAGACGTAGAATGAGGGGAGATATCATCGAGGTGTACAAGTGGATGATGGGCATAAACAAAGGCGATATTAATAAAATACTGAGGATATCGAACAAAGTAAGAACCAGAAATAACGGATTTAAATTGGATAAATTTTGATTTAGAAAGGACATAGGCAAGTACTGGTTTTCGAACAGAGTTGTAGATGCGTGGAACAATCTTCCGAGTACTGTGATAGAGGCTAGGACCTTGGGTGGCTTTAAAAAGAGATTGAACAAATATATGAGTGGGAGGGGCTGGGTTTGATTGGTGTCGTGAGTACGGGAATAAATTCTTAGGTAGTGGTGGTTTTGATATGGACCTGCCTTGTATGGGCGCCAGTAGGCCTTCTGCAGTGTTCCTCCATTCTTATGTTCTTATGTTCATATTTACAAGGGATGGAGTATTTCCAGCCCAAAGATTCCTTAGGAGTTTACCTGCACACTCAGCATCAAAATAAACAGTACTTTAGCCACACTGCATACTTTGATGCAGTGTGTGCAGGTTCGAATTCTTTTGTAGACTGAGAGATAATGTTTGTAAATTCTCCGTTTTCAAATTGCTAAGTATGTATATATACTTAGCAAGACAAATTCTAATGCTCTGTTTATTCATGTGAGAGATTTTAACCATCCAATTGATTTTCAAAAGGCTGTGAAAGTTGGATCAAGCAAGACCATGGTCGACAGGAATATAATGGAATCATGTTTCATAAAAAGCAGTTTTAAAAATATGAATATTTCTTTTGGTTTATATAAATTGGAATCATTTATAATAATAAAATTTGGGAAGAATGTAATGATACATTAGACAAGAAAAAAAAATTAATGCTTGGGTAGAGTATCAGGTGTGTTTCAGAGTCGGGTGTTGTGACGCGAATGTGAGGTGTAATCTTGCCCTTATATGCCTTTCTGTTGATGTTTTATTTCTATAGTTACTTGATAATGTGAGAAGTCATGAAAATGCTTGAAAGTTCACTAGTTTTTCACAGTGATTGCTCTTCTGCATGCATATATATATATATGTCGTGCCGATTAGGTAAAACTTGCGATTTTGGCTTAAATAACAACGCTCATCTTGCCTTATAAGACAAGTGAAAATTTGTGTATGCAATAATTTCGCCAAAATCATTCTGAACAGAACGAAAAAAATATATTTCATTGTGTTTGTTTATTATTAAATTAATGTTAACGTATCTAAAATATATTTAGTTGGGTTAGGCTAAATTAAATTGCGCTTGTTGTAATAAGGTTAGGTAGGTTTTCAAAGTTTCTCTTGGTACAAAATTATAAATTCTTACATTAACATAGATGAAAAAAATATATCTTTAAACGTATAAGAGAAAATTTTAGAAATAACTTAATTTTAGATGAGTTCTTGCTAATTGACCAGTTTTACCTAATCGGCACGACATATATATATATATATATATATATATATATATATATATATATGGTACAAAAGATTTAAGATGCATGGTTGATATAAAGATGACATATACAGTACATGTGGTTTGAGAAATACATTTCTAGTACATATTGTTACTTGTTTGTCCCTGATTATAATGCGAAAATCTCATTCAGCTCCTCAGAGCTGGATGAAATAGAGCAGCGCTGAGTCGCTGAAACAGAAAACTAGCCGCCCTGGGATCCCTAGATATCCTGATTAGTCTTTTGCCCTGATCCTTAAGGAACTTAGATGCACTCTTTCTCCATGAACCAAGGGTCTCGAGCCTATGGGAACAAACATATAATGATGGGCAAGTTCTCTATACTTTCTAGAATTTTGGGACTCCTTGAAGGTGGCAGCTGTCCCTTCTTCTTCCCTGGTGTATTGGAGATAGGTATCAGCTAAGGTAAATGCACATGTGTAGTCCACACCACCTGCTTGCCATCTGTCCAGGCTTGAAGGGTGATGCCATCTGGATGCTTTTAGCTCCCATCAGATCTGCATAGTTGGGGTGGCTCCCTTATTGCTGGGCATCCGGTTATTGTGAGGTTTTTCTTGATAATGTTATTAACCTCTTCATGCCTTGCAATATTTTCTTGGATTTATGGCTCACAATACCTTTGTACTCGAATCTGTCTGCTGCTTCACTGCCACAAATACACCTGTGTTCGGCGAGAATAGGGGCGGCAAGTCGAAGGGCAACACCAATGCGGATGGTCTGTGCGTCGAGACGTGTGCCAAGGCTGGAGTTGGGAACAGCCAACAGAAAGTCCCTCGCATGAGGGCTCTCACTGCCAGGTGGGCTCTGTCCTTCTTCGACACACTCTGAAGCATTATTGAGGCTACATTCTCCACTCTTGGGCCATCTCAGTTTGACTGTAGTTGTTGGGGGTGCAGGTCTAGTTTCAGATCCCATTAGATTATCCCAAATCATGGCTCCATCAACGATCTCTTGGTCCTGGACTCCAATCTTGTCCCTAAGATGTTCAGGAAGAATTACTGCTATAAGTCCACTGAATGCCACACATGAAAACAAGAAAACAGGTAGCTTAATCTGAGATGACTTGCAGACACCAATGCCTCCTAATCTGAAATGGAAGTGTAGCTTGATCCCACTGCCCATCTTCTAGAGTAAGGTTAAGTACTTTCGTAAAAATATTTCTCAGGATACTCTCGTATTCGTGCAGAATAGGGTTATCAAATGAAGATGCACATCTTAGGAAATATGTTAACCTGGGCAAACTCAAGCACTTTTGGAGAAGGTACAAGGCATTGTGGGTGTCAAGATTGGCTATTCGTTGTTTCATCCTCCACAACTGTTATGTTGTTTTCCCCTTTTATTTTGATGGTATGGTTCTCACTACATGTTCTAGTGTGGGTTAGCTTACATAAAGGCCTTATAAGTCTAGGGTAATTCATGATTAGTTGTTCTGTCTCTGAAATCGTTCACCAGCCCTCTCAATAGGTTATTTAAACCACTATTACAAAAATAGGAATATATATTAGGCATATTTATATAGGATATACAGGTCTTCGTATTCATAACAAGCATGCACCCAGCTGCTCTACTAGGACAGCCACATGGTCCCTTCTGAAACAATTAGCCCTCTTTTCTCTTGATGACCTTTCCCCAGTGTGTTGACACACTGTAGTCACCCTGGTATGAGGGTTCATCACTTTAAAGTATAACTCTTACCTCTGGGGCACATCCTGTCCAATAAAAAGAAGAAGGACCAAGACATCATTCCAGGTTGAAGCCACAAGGAAAGTGAGAGGGAGGGAGGGGGGGGCCAGCTAGGCTCCTCCCACCTAAAACAAAAGAATGTCAACAAGCACAACAAACAAAGAATGTCAACAAGCACAGTTCCCTAGCTACCACATTGTTTTCCCATCTCCACACCTTATTTACTTTTACAAAAATAAATACAACTTTATAAACTACTTATTTTAATGTGTGTCTATAGTACAACCTATTATATTGAAAACAACAAGGTTTGACCCAGCTGCCTCTCAGCCATAAGAGTGATCTGCTCTTATGACAATTTAATCAGTTGTGCCCCATCAGTTCAATATACTTAGGTATTCAGAGTAACTGTTACAGATACATAAATACATGTTGGGTCATCTAGCCAGTTTCTTCCTGAGAATTGTGCCAATGGCATCATTTCCCAGAGGTGCTTCAAGCAAGTTGCTATTTGTGGGGGCAATGACTGATGCTCCTGGTAGGTTTGATCTCAGGGTCGATCACTTGTTGATTGACTAAATTTCACATTCGGATGGATTCAGAATAAGACCCATTTCCTGTCCCTGTGTCATCACCTGTGTAAGATCATCTAGAAGGAACTCCTTTGTACCTTCTAGTGTGCCATCATCCAGGAACCAGATGTTTAGTTCACTGGTCAGTCTTACTATGATTTCCCTAACTGCTGTACAGAAGAGAAATGATGCGAAAAGATCCCCTTGCTTAACACCCTCTTATTTCATGCTCTCCAAACAAGAATATTGATTCCTGTTATATCCAACTAAACAAAAGGAAGAGACCAGAGAAATGTTCTTGTACAATTGTGAATACCACATCTCTTTTCAGGACATTAAATGCATTCTCGAAATCTAATTTTACCATTGCATGTACTCAGGAAGGTTGTTGATATATGCCCTTGTGGCATGAACCACTGCTTCGCTTCCTTGAGACCCCAAAGCCAAGCTGGTTTGGTTGAAGCATCATGGCTGCCTCTGTGCTAATATGAATACTTCGGACAGCAGCTTTGGAAACGACATGGCAGAAGTGTTGCCCACTACAATTAGCCTAATTCCTCCATCCTTCTTTTAAGGAACAAAGTGATGCACCAATAAAGAAAGGTTAAATTTCGTCAGAATCAGACCAGCCAAGGAATTTGTTGACGAACATTGTGATCTCTGAAAGCAGTGTCTCCCGATAACTTGATTAAATATTTTCTTTAAATTCTGTGGCCTTATTCCAGTGTAACCCCAGCAGAGCCGCACTGGAACGACATTATTGCTTTGTAAATGTCGAGTTTTGCACAATTAATGGTTCCACAGTCGGGACATAGGTGTTGTTACTGTTGGTGCCCTGGTTTTCCTGGCAGGGTGCTTTCCTCTAAGTGTTTCAGCAGTGTCAGCATCCCTGGGGACAACTGATGTTTGCTGGTGATAATCCTGGCCCCCCCACTGTGGTGCCCTCTCAATTTTCTTGCTCACCTGGACTCTGATTTTCTCGCTGTCAGTGGGTGAGTAGGTGTGCCTCTCCCATTTTTGTATTGATATGGAAGGCGAATGAGGTTATCAGCTCTAGGAAAGTCTCTTCAGGATTTAATGATAATTGAAGCTAGCCTGTTGTCCCTTCTTTCCGACACACTAAGCAAACATTGCCAAAAAGTAGCAAATTATGCTATGCCTTGATGGTTGGTGGAGCATTTACTATAGTTGAGCTATCTTTTACTTTTGTAAGAGGACTGTAAGCTTCCAGCTGTGTGTGGACGAGCTGCTTTGGGAATATGTGTGAGTGTCCTTGTACCTGTTGCTTTAATTGCCTCCAAGATATTATCTGATGAGATGAGATCTGTTGGAGTGGGTTCAGGTGCCTGAAGTGGCTCTGGGTTATCACTTTCCACTGGAAGAGGAAACCATTAGAGTTGAGACAACAAATCTGTAAACACGACCACACTGCCTCTCCTAGTATTGCCAGCTCGTGCCATTGCTGCTTGCTTCCTCCTGATTGGCATCCATCTTGCTAGCTAGACTATAAGAGTGGGTACGACATGCTGGGTGGAGCAAGGATGTATAGGGGTATGGTGTGTAGAAGTATACAGCGTAGAAGGTAGTGAACTTGACTGTGGTGGCCTGGTGGGGCTTGAGGGCTGGGAGTGGAAAGCTGCAACTGTTCAGTAGAGGTGCCACTGGGAAATGGGTGGGGGAGGCCCCGGTAGGTGGGAGTGGGAGGCGCAGGTAGTTGGGTGCAGGGTTGCCCACACCCAACTACATGGGCCCCGTCTTATAATAATCACATTATTTGTTTATCATGCACATCATGAATGATGTGGGTATGTGCACCCGCTGAACCCCAGTGTGTTTCCTTATCTTCACCTACACACCACGCCTCTTCCCCTTTCCCCGTGGCGTGGGGGGGAAAGGGGGCACTGACTGGTCACTCCCTCGTTAACATTAACCCCATTGTTTTCCACAACATATGTCTCTAATTACTCCATGTATCGACACTTAATAATTTCTAAGTTTACTGGAAGCATGGCGCATGGTGCTGGAGGTAGATGTGTTTGTAAAGCTTTTCGAGGCTTCTGTATACGATAATCGGCCAGCACCCAAGCCTTATCTCTTTCCTCCCACCCCCACTGGCCATCTTCTCTACTACCATCACTCTCGCAACCTTTACAAACTGCACAACACTTCCACTATTTACGGTGAAACGATGCACTGGAATGTCTTCTCGATACACTGGAATCCTAATAATAATTTTTATTTAGACATGATACAAAGATGTACTACATAGTTCTAGGTATAAATGGGATTGTACATGCCAAAGCCCCTAATATGCTGAGCATTGTGGGCATTCTTAAAATTAATTAACAGTAGACTACATGGTAAAACATTATGGTTGATTATTTACAAAATAAGTATAATGGTTTATTTGAGTTGTAAAATTTGAATATAAGTTGAACATAATAATTTATTAATTGCAGCAATGCAATTAATTAAATCAATCAGACAAATTAAAACAATTAGTTGTATTGCAAATTTCAGTTTATATGTTGATTAGATGAGTTACAAAGAGTACAAGAGAGTGGATTATTTTATTTGTTAATGCTAAAGGAACAGAGTTGGCTCAGTATGCATTATTTGACACTGAGTCCTGTTCAGTCTTGACCTGGTCAAGACTGAACAGAGAAAAGAGAAGGAGAGTGAGAGATGAGTTTGGGATTGAGGTTGGATGGTAGGTTGGGTATGAAGAATTTAGAAACTGATGTGAGATAGTAGAGGGGAGGATTGAGGAAGAGAAAGATACCAATGGAGTATAGAAAGAATGGTAGATGTGAATGGAAAGAGTGGGAGCTGGAGGGAGAGAGGAAGAGAGGGAGGGAGGGTAGAAAAGTGGGAAAAGAAAAATTCATAGAGTTAATTGGGTACAAATTAAAAGTCACAGAGGTGGCTATAAAAAGCTCTGGTGTGCTATTCTTCTGCATACTGGACGTTAGCGAAGAGGATGGTTGTTAAACCTTGTTGTCAGTCTTCACAGAGCCATGGTCCAGTGTGACGTTGTTACTCCAGTGTGACGTTGTTACTCCAGTGTGACGTTCTTACTCCAGTGTGACGTTGTTACTCCAGTGTGATGTTGTTACTCCAAGTGTGGACCGTTGTTACTCCAGTGTGACGTTGTTACTCCAGGGGGTGACCCTTTGGGTTACTCCAGTGTGACGTTCTTATTCCAGTGTGACGTTCTTATTCCAGTGTGACGTTCTTATTCCAGTGTGACGTTCTTACTCAATGTGACGTTCTTACTCCAGTGTGACGTTCTACTCCAGTTTGGAGGACGATATATCACGCCTAAAATCAATTTTCACACCCCTCTGAAAATTCTATCCAGACAGACTCTGTATGCATTATTTCAGACTTTATACCCGTTTTCATGCAACAATTTAAATGATCACGGACATAGAGTGCCACCCCACCCCCCTTCCCGATACTTCTGTCTACTTGGAACAATTTAAAACCCTGAATGTGACATTCGGCAGGCAAGTCCCGATTTTTCATATTAAACCATGTCTCAGTTAATGCAAAAACATCAATATTACCTGCACTTGCAACTAATCTCAATTCGTCCAACTTATTATTCGCACTACGACTATTAGTATAAAAAATGTTCAGAAAACCTCCCTTCTCTTTACTCTTCTTGTTCATTTCTGTTTTTCCACTATACCTATTGCTGTCCTTGTCACCTAGTGCCACTGACTCTCCAATATCCACCTTATTCTGCCTATTACTAGTTCCCCTAAAATTCATAACATTACTACACTGGGACTTCACTGTTTTTCCCCCATAACCCATACCTCTAACTTTTTCTAGTTTAAAGCCCTTACAGCTCCCTCCACTGCAGTTGCCAGTGCCCCCACCCCAGACCTAGATAAGTGATCCCCATCCCTGGCATACATGTCATTTCTGCCATAGAAGATGTCCCAGTTGTCAATGAATGTTACTGCATTTTCCTTACAGTATTTGTCCAGCCAGCAATTGACACCAATTACCCTGTACAACCATTCATTTCCAACTCCTCTCCTTGGCAAAATACCACATATGACAGGGTTCCCACCCTTCTTCCTAATTCTGTCTATTGCTGACCTATAGCTGCTAATCAGCTCCTCACTCCTACGCCTGCCAACATCGTTGCCTCCAGCACTGAGACAGATAATAGGATTGCTCCCATTACCTCTCACGATGTCGTCCAGACGGCTAACAATATCTCCAGACGGCTAACAATATATATATATACTTTATCGCATATTTTACAGGGAATCTTATAGACACATCCGTCAGCATTTTGGGGGAATTTTTTTATCAAAAGTCTTTTTACTGTATCAAGATTTTTAAATACAACTTTGATATTAAAATTCTTAAGAAAGGAAGGCATATCAACCAAGTTTTCATGGTAAGGAGAACCAACATATTTTGGTTGAATAGGGTTGGTTGTCCCTTTTTCGATTGTAAAAGTATTTCTAGCTATTTTAAAAGATTTATCAATTACGTTTCTTGGGTATTTTAAATCATTAGCTATTTCATAAATTTTAGAGATTTCTTCATCTATGAACTCTGGACTACAAATGCGTAAAGCTCTCAAAAACATTGAAGAGAAAACCGACACTTTAACTCTATCTTGATGTGAAGAATAATAGTGTACATAGGAACAATTATTTGTAGGTTTTCTGTAAATATAAAATTTAAAATCAATGTTACCCTTAATAAATAATTCATCTAGGAAGAGCAATGAGTTATTTACTTCGAATTCAACAGTAAAATTTATAGAATGAGCTAAGCTATTTAATTTAATAGCATTATATATATATATATATATATATATATATATATATATATATATATATATATATATATATATATATATATATATATATCCCTTCATAGAATCGTGTTATAGTGTGGCTTCTAAACTTTTGTTTGGGGACCATGAAATTGACTCGTGTGAGGGTGTGCAACCGGGGGACCCTCTTGCCCCCTTTATTTTCTGTCTAGTCATCAAGGATGTCACAGAAGCATTGTCCAGTGAGCTCAATATCTGGTTCTTGGATGATGGCACCCTAGCTGGCACTACACAATCTCTCCTAGGAGACATCAGGAAAATTAAAGATATGGTAGAGAGCCTGGGCCTATCTTTAAACCCCACCAAATGTGAGATAGTTTCCACCAATACACAGATGATCCAGGACATTAGGGCTGTTTTACCAGGGGCACGAGCCATTGATCCAGCCAACAGCACTCTCCTTGGTGCTCCTCTTGGGCCCAATGCCATCGATCTGGTCCTGGAAAAATAAATCTCAGACCTCAGGACGATGGAAGGTAGGATGAAAGACATCGATACACATGATGCCTTCTACCTACTCACCAGGTGCCTGTCAATCCCAAAAC
>WNWK01001748.1:147500-167500 GCA_009830355.1 Cherax destructor | reverse complement strand
TAAGAGACGTCTCAAACAGGCTGCCTTCATCTAATTTATGACCTCACTAATAGAAGGGTGCTCAGTCATGCATACCATTAGAGGACAGGGAGGGCCCTCCCCCAGGTGCATTATTTATATCTTGTCAACTTAAGGTATCAGCTGCCTCACACCCGCCTCAAGGTATCAGTTATCTCACACCCGCCTCAAGGTAGCAGATATTTCACACCCGCCTCAAGGAATCAGTTATCTCACACCCGCCTCAAGGTATCAGTTATCTCACATCCGCCTCAAGGTAGCAGATATCTCACACTTGCCTCAAGGTAGCAGCTATCTCACACCCGCCTCAAGGTAGCAGTTATCTCACACCCGCCTCAAGGTAGCAGATATCTCACACCCGCCTCAAGGAATCAGTTATCTCACACCCGCCTCAAGGTATCAGTTATCTCACACTTGCCTCAAGGTAGCATCTATCTCACACCCGCCTCAAGGTAGCAGTTATCTCACACCCGCCTCAAGGTATCAGATATCTCACACCCGCCTCAAGGAATCAGTTATCTCACACCCGCCTCAAGGTATCAGTTATCTCACACTTGCCTCAAGGTAGCATCTATCTCACACCCGCCTCAAGGTAGCAGTTATCTCACACTTGCCTCAAGGTAGCAGTTATCTCACACCCGCCTCAAGGAATCAGTTATCTCACACCCGCCTCAAGGTATCAGTTATCTCACACTTGCCTCAAGGTAGCATCTATCTCACGCCCGCCTCAAGGTAGCAGTTATCTCACATCCGCCTCAAGGTAGCAGATATCTCACACCCGCCTCAAGGTAGCAGCTATCTCACACCCGCCTCAAGGTATCAGTTATCTCACATCCGCCTCAAGGTAGCAGATATCTCACACCCGCCTCAAGGTATCAGTTATCTCACATCCGCCTCAAGGTAGCAGATATCTCACACCCGCCTCAAGGAATCAGTTATCTCACATCCGCCTCAAGGTATCAGTTATCTCACACTTGCCTCAAGGTAGCATCTATCTCACACCCGCCTCAAGGTAGCAGCTATCTCACACCCGCCTCAAGGTAGCAGCTATCTCACACCCGCCTCAAGGTATCAGCTATCTCACACCCACCTCAAGGTATCAGTTATCTCACACCCGCCTCAAGGTAGCAGCTATCTCACACCCACCTCAAGGTATCAGTTATCTCACACCCGCCTCAAGGTATCAGCTGCCTCACACCCGCCTCAAGGTAGCAGATATCTCACACCCGCCTCAAGGTAGCATATATCTCACACTTGCCTCAAGGAATCAGTTATCTCACATCCGCCTCAAGGTAGCAGATATCTCACACTTGCCTCAAGGTATCAGTTATCTCACACCCGCCTCAAGGTAGCAGCTATCTCACACCCGCCTCAAGGTAGCAGATATCTCACACCCCCCTCAAGGTATCAGTTATCTCACACCCGCCTCAAGGTATCAGTTATCTCACACCCGCCTCAAGGTAGCAGCTATCTCACACCCGCTTCAAGGTATCAGTTATCTCACATCCGCCTCAAAGTAGCAGATATCTCACACCCGCCTCAAGGAATCAGTTATCTCACATCCGCCTCAAGGTATCAGTTATCTCACACTTGCCTCAAGGTAGCAGCTATCTCACACCCGCCTCAAGGTATCAGTTATCTCACATCCGCCTCAAGGTAGCATATATCTCACACCCGCCTCAAGGAATCAGTTATCTCACATCCGCCTCAAGGTATGAGTTATCTCACACTTGCCTCAAGGTAGCAGCTATCTCACACCCGCCTCAAGGTATCAGTTATCTCACACCACCTCAAGGTATCAGTTATCTCACACCCGCCTCAAGGTAGCAGCTATCTCACACCCACCTCAAGGTATCAGTTATCTCACACCCGCCTCAAGGTAGCAGCTATCTCACACCTGCCTCAAGGTAGCAGCTCACACCTGCCTCAAGGTAACAGCTATATCACACCCACCTGAAGGTAACAGCTATCTCACACCGGCTTAAAGGTATCAGTTATCTCACACCCGCCTCAAGATAGCAGCTATCTCACACAGGACGTACATGTCCAGTGTAGATGAAACCGGCCACGGTAAAACCAGTTTGACCTTCAGTTTATTTCCACAACTTTGTAAATTATTCAGCGAAATTTTCATCATTTTTTTTACTCCCTACTAACAGTTTGATGTCCTGAGGTAACCATATACAAGTCTGTACAAAACGTGTAACAGTCACGCTCCAGTCACCGAGTGTCACACAATAATACAATTTTTTTTTGGTAATGAAGACAGTGAGTAATCTTAACAAAATATTGTGTTATTCTGGCAAATTAAGTTATAAATCTTGAACTTGCCTGAGGTAGTATATGGACATTGCTATTAAGAGTCACTGGCCGCTGCATCATCCTGTACAGCTTCCGATATTTATCTTGTTAATCTGGTGAACTTATCAAGTAACAACAGATACCCTAATATTTTTCTGATTTTGATTCTTTCTAATCGTCACTAAATGAGACAGAAGAGTCTCTCAGCTAGAGACTGCCTTCTAGTCTTTATTTCTACATACACATGAGACATATCAGTCCTCTCACAATGTCGCTGTACTATCATTCTCATCTATAAATCTTCAGCTAATTTACTGTGTCAGTGGGCGGGGTCAGATCCATCTTCACAGTACACAGCTATCAGCTTTGAGTGCTCTCAGCTATCAGCTTTGAGTGCTCTCAGCTATCAGCTTTGAGTGCTCTCAGCTATCAGCTTTGAGTGCTCTCAGATTAATGGCACATCTGAACCACTTCACTCTCACACATCCTCCATTCCATCCATATCCTGCTAAAAGCTTATTGCCACTGCAGGTACATGGGCCTCCATCAGTACCGAGGCTGAGTTGCACACTATCAGTTGCAAACGTCAGCCAACCAGGCACAGTCTCCATGATAAAATAAAGTCTCTCCAACGATTCCTAGGAATCGTTGGTTCTCGCCAAAATTAAAAAAAAAAAAATATCTTATCAGGATGCTTTCAAAAAAAAAAAATAAAAAAAAATAAAAGGCAGCTGTGCACAGCTGCCATATTATTATGCCAGATTATTCATCTTTTTTTTTTCACTGTAACATGTGAGGTGAAGTTCTTCACAGTTCTACAAAGTTTAAACCACATAAATATGATCTATACCACGGGTGGGGTTAGAACCCGCGATCAGAGAGTCATAAAACTCCAGAGCGACGCGCTAGCCACTGGGCCAGCTGGCTACAGCAAGATTCATCCAACTAGGTATATTTATACACCATAGGAAGGTTATCATAGGCACCACTGTGTCCACAAATGCAAGTTTTTACAGACGAATCTCCAGCTAGCATGGCCGTGACGAACTCTAGCTCTAGTCCCCTCGAAGAAAGATTAAGGGAAATCGGCCTCACGACACTAGAGCACAGGTGGGTTACGGAGGGGGACATGATAGCGACATATAAAATACTGCGAGGAATTGACAAGGTGGGCAGAAACAGGATGTTCCAGAGACGGCACACAGAAACAAGGGGTCAGAATTGGAAGTTGAAGACTCAGATGAGTCACAGGGATGTTAGGAAGTATTTCTTCAGCAATAGAGTTGACAAGATGTGTAATAGTCTGGGAAGTGAGGTAGTGGAGGCAGGTACTATACATAGCTTTATGAATAGGTATGATAAAGCTCATGAACCAGGGAGAGAGTGGACCTAGTGGCGAACAGTGAAGAGGCGAGGCCAGGAGCTATGACTAGACTCGTGCAACCACAATTATGTGAGTACAGTTAGGCGAGTATATACGCACACACACACACACACATATACTAAACATGTACATGCTCACCACATATAACACTCACACCCACACATAGCTCATACATTTTTAGGCGCAACACACAAACACACTAACCTATACACACTCATACACAAACAGATAAACAGGCAGACACAAACACACACACACACACTTTAACCGTTTTTTTTTTGCTGATCTAGTAACTTGCCGGGTAGCGTAGAGGTAGGTGAGATATACAGTTGTTGACTAGCTTCATCTTTATTGGAATAATGGGGTTGACAGCGGACAGTGTGAGGTGTGCCGAACCAGTCCGGGAGGGGAGTTTATTAATTGGAAGGCCGCCGGTCTAGGAGTGAGAGCAAGGCATGGCTGCGTATGTCTAACTTGAGGCAGTGCCCTCTGGTGGGCATTCAAGGAAACTAGACCCACAGCAATTCGCTCCCAGGGAAGTAACAGTAAGCTCACTGTTCACACACACACAGTGACGTAGTGGAGGCAGGAACCATACATAGTTTTAAGACGTGGCATGATAAAGCTCATGGAGCAGGGAGAGAGAGGACCTAGTAGCGATCAGTGAAAAGGAGGGGCCAGGATCTATGTCTCAACCCCTGCAACCACAAATAGAGAGAACAAATAGGTGAGTACACACACATACACATACACACAAGGGTAACGACAATATGAAAATGACATAGCAGAGAAAGCCAAATCTAACCCAAAGCTGTTGTACAGCCACATCAGGAAAAAAACAACAGTCAAGGACCAAGTGATCAGGCAAAGGAAGGAAGGAGGAAAGATCACAAGAAACGACCGCGAAGTATGTGAGGAACTCAACATGAGATTCAAAGAAGTATTCACAGAGGAGACAGAAGGGACTCCAGAAAGATGGAGAGGTGGGGTACACCACCAAGTGTTGGACACAATACATGCAACCGAGGAAGAAGTGAAGAGGCTGCTGAGTGAGCTAGATACCTCAAAGGCGATGGGGCCGGATCACATCTCTCCATGGGTCCTGAGAGAGGGAGTAGAGGCACTATGTGTACCCCTAATAACAATATTCGACACATCTATCGAAACAGGGAGATTACCTGAGGTATGGAAGACAGCAAATGTAGTCCCAATTTTTAAAAAAGGAGACAGACATGAAGCATTAAACTACAGACCAGTGTCACTGACATGTATAGTATGCAAAGTCATGGAGAAGATTATGAGGAGAAGAGTGGTGGAACACCTAGGGATGGGAAATCCTGTGTCACAAACCTACTGGAGTTCTATGACAGGGTGACAGCAGTAAGACAAGAGAGAGAGTGGTGGGTAGATTGCATTTTCTTGGACTGTAAGAAGGCGTTTGACACAGTTCCACACAAGAGATTAGTGCAAAACCTGGAGGACCAGGCAGGTATAATAGGGAAGGCACGTGATAGTACGTTGCGAGGTGTCAGAGTGGGCGCTTGTGACGAGTGGGGTTCTACAGTTGTCAGTCCTAGGACCGGTGCTGTTTCTGGTATTTGTGAACGACATGACGGAAGGTATAGCCTCCGAAGTGTCCCTGTTTGCAGATGATATGAAGTTGAAGAGAAGAATTCAATCGGACGAGGACCAGGCAGAACTACAAAGGGATCTGGACAGGCTGCAGGCCTGGTCCAGCAATTGGCTCCTGGAGTTCAACCCCACCAAGTGCAAAGTCATGAAGATTGGGGAATGGGAAAGAAGACTGCAGATGGAGTACAGTCTAGGGGGCCAGAGACTACAAACCTCACTCAAGGAAAAAAATCTTAGAGTGAGTATAACACCAGGCACATCTCCTGAGGCGCACATCAACCAAATAACTGCTGCAGCATACGGGCGCCTAGCAAACCTAAGAACAACATTTTGACATCTTAACAAGGAATCGTTCAGAACACTGTACACTGTGTACGTTTGGCCCATATTGGAGTATGCAGCACGGGTTGGGAACCCTCACCTAGCCAAGCACGTAAAGAAACTAGAGAAAGTGCAAAGGTTTGCAACAAGACTTATCCCGGAGCTAAGGGGTATGTCCTATGAGGAGAGGTTAAGGGAAATCGTTCTGACGACACTGGAGGACAGTAGAGATAGGGGGGACATGATAACGACATATAAAATACTGAGAGGAATTGATAAGGTGGACAGGGACAGAATGTTCCTGAGATGGGACACAGCAACAAGGGGACACAGTTGGAAGTTGATGACTCAGATGAATCACAGGGATGTTAGGAAGTATTTCTTCAGTCACAGAGTTGTCAGAAAGTGGAATAGTTTGGGAAGAGATGTAGTGAAGGCAGGATCCATACATAGCTTAAAGAAGAGGTATGATAAAGCTAATGAAGCGGTAAGGGTGACCTAATAGCGGCCAGTGAAGAGGCAGAGCCAGGAGCTGTGACTCGACCTATGCAACCACAACTAGGTGAGTACAGACACACACACACACACACACACACACACACACACACACACACTCTCTCTCTCTCTCTCTCTCTCTCCCTAACTCCCTCCCTCCATCTCTCTCTCTCCAAATCCCTCCCTTCTCTCTTGCTTTTTCCCCTCAACCTTTTCTCTTCCTCTCCCTGTCCCTCCATTTCCCACTCTTTTTCCTTCCTCCCCTTCACCCCTTCTCCCTTTAGCCCCCTTCCCACTCTTTCTCCACCCTCCCATCACTCTCCCTGGCCCCCTCCCTCTCCCCCTTACAACCCACCCACTCCAACACTGCCATAATCTCTCTCCATCTCTCCCCTCTCCCTTCTCTCTTTTGCTCCTCTCCCTCTCCCTCCCTCCCCTCTATTCCCCCTCTTTTCTTTTCCTCCTTCTTTTCCACTTCTTATACCTACAGCCCCCTTCCCCCCTTTCTCCACCCTTCCATCACTCTCCCTCTTAAACATCTCCCCCCTTTAGCCCTACACTTTCCCGAACGCACACAGATTCAGCCCAAACCCTACACTTCCCGGAACACACACACAACTACAGCTAACGATGGTGTCTCAGAGGGGAACTCGAAGGCCCAGGGGAACAGTGGAGAATGGCTCTGGTAGGGAGGAATGGATGGAGGAGCAATGCAAAAGGATGGAACAAGAGTGGGAGAGTAAACTAGGTGAGGTCTCTGCAAAAATGGAAAAAATGATGGAGGCAGAGCTTTGTGCAAAATTGGAAGGAAGGTTGGAGGAGAAGAAGAAATGGGAGTCACAAGTCGAAGCTGCAGTAGCCAGGATAAGGGCCCTAGAATGTGAGGTAAATAGGCTGAAGCAAGTTACAGGGGTATGGACCAGAGAGGACATAGCATCTGAAGCTGGCACATCCTCAATGAACAAGGAACCCAATGGGAAGGAAGGAGACATGAACTACGCTAAGGCCCTATCAGTTCAAGAAGGGCCAAGGAATGAAGGGGGAGAGCAGCTGGGAGCAGGGGTGGTGGTAAGAGAGGCACGACCAGGATGCCAAGAGCTACAGGAAAACATTGGGGAGAGATGGAGGGAAAGGAAATGGGAGGTGGAGAGGGAGAAGTCAGTGTTTATTCACGGGCTCCAGGAGAGCGAATTAAGGACACACAATGAAAGACGGCAGGAGGAAAGACAGGAGATTGAGAACGTCATTAGAGAAATAGGCGAAGAGGACATGTCTGAGATAGTAAATTTTCAGAGAATAGGGGGGTACGTGAAGGGGAGAAAGCAGCCAGTCAAGCTGATCTTCAAGACAGAAACAGTGCGAAACAGGATCCCGCAAGAGAAACCACGGCTGAAGGAATCGTCAGCATACAGAAGGTTGTTCCTAGACCGGGACAGAACAAAAACAGAACGACAGCAGCAGAGGGAGTGGAGGCAAAAGCGAAAGGAGCTGGGAAGAGAGAGACAGACATAATCAGCAGAAACCAACCAGAACAGGGAAGAGCAACAGGAGCGAGCACACACAAACCCATCCCCAGAACCCCAAAACCAAACCCGCTATCCCAACACAGACCACAATCCACATTTACATCCCCCACCCCTCACTATGCTGTAGAATCCCCCAGCACACCGCCATGGCCCCCACCCTTACAGACCCCCCAAAACACAGTGTTGGAGAGGAAACTGAATGTATGGTACACGAACGCAGATGGAATAACGAATAAGTGGGAGGAGTGGCATGAAATAATCAAAGAGGCATCACCGGACATCATAGCCCTCACTGAAACAAAGCTCACAGGGATGATAACAGATGCTATCTTTCCAACGGGATACCAGATCTTGAGGAAAGACAGAGGGAACAGAAAGGGTGGAGGAGTGGCACTGCTGATCAAAAACAGATGGGATTTTGATGAGCTGGAGAGAGGGGACAGAGGAGAAGCAGGAGATTGTATAATAGGAACACTTCAGTCCGGAGGTCCAAAGGTGATAATTGCAGTGATGTATAACCCACCACAGAACAGCAGGAAACCAAGGCAAGAGTATGATGAGAGTAATAGAGCAATGGTTGACACACTGGCCGAATTGGCCAGAAGGGCTCATGCGAGCAGGGCGAAGCTACTGAACATATGTGACTTCAACCATAAGGAAATCGATTGGGAGAACTTAGAACCACATGGGGGCCAAGAAACATGGAGGGCTAAAATGATGGAGGTGGTACTGGAAAATCTCATGTACCAACATGTAAGGAACAATACCAGAGAGAGAGGAGAGGATGAACTAGCGAGACTGGACCTAGTATTCACCCTGAATAGTGCAGATATTGAGGATATCACACATGAAAGCCACCTTGGGGCCAGTGATCATATGGTTCTAAGCTTCGACTACATAGTAGAGTTACAAGTGGAGGGGGAAGCAGGAAGGGCTGCACGAATGAAGCCAAACTACAAGAAAGGTGACTACGTTGGCATGAAGAACTTCCTTCACGGAGTTCAGTGGGACAGAGAGCTGGCAGGGAAGTCGGTAAACGAGATGATTTAATATATGACAACAATTTGCAAGGAAGCTGAGGAGAGGTTTATACCCAAGGGTAACAAAAAAAGCGAAAAAGCCAGGATGATCCCATGGTTCACCCAAAGGTGCAGGGAAGCCAAAACCAAGTGTGCCAGGGAATGGAAGAAGTATAGAAGGCTAAGGACCCAGGAGAATAAGGAGAGCAGTCGTAGAGCCAGAAATGAATGCAGGAAGAAGAGAAGGCCCAAAGACAGAAAAAGAATGACAGTCTGAGCAGAGAATAGCAAAATCTGACCCAAAGCTGTTGTACAGCCACATCAGGAGGAGAACAACAGTCAAGGACCAGGTGATCAGGCTGAGGAAGGAAGGAGGGGAGGTCACAAGAAATGACCACGAAGTGTGTGAGGAGCTAAACATGAGATTCAAAGAGGTGTTCACAGAGGAAATAGAAGGGCCTCCAGAAAGGAGGAGAGGTAGGGTACACCATCAGGTGCTGGACACAATACACACAACTGAGGAGGAAGTGAAGAGGCTACTAAGCGAGCTAGATACCTCAAAGGCGATCGGGCCGGATAACATTTCTCCATGGGTCCTGAGAGAGGAAGCAGAGGAGCTATGTGTACCCCTAACAACAATCTTCAACACGTCTATGAAACAGGGCAACTACCAGAGGTATGGAAGACAGCAAATGTAGTTCCATTTTTAAAAAGGAGACAGAAACGTAGCACTAAACTACAGACCAGTGTCACTGACATGTATAGTATGCAAGGTCATGGAGAAGTTATCAGGAGAAGAGTGGTGGAGCACCTAGAAAGGAATGAGCTTATCAACGACGGCCAACACGGTTTCAGGGACGGAAATCCTGTGTCACAAACTTACTGGAGTTCTATGACAGGGTGACAGCAGTAAGACAAGAGAGAGAGGGTGGGTAGATTGCATATTCTTGGACTGTAAGAAGGCGTTTGACACAGTCCCACACAAGAGATTAGTGCAGAAGCTGAGGACCAGGCAGGGATAACAGGAAGGCACTACAATGGATCAGGGAATACCTGTCAGGAAGACAGCAGCGAGTCATGGTCCGTGGCGAGGTGTCAGAGTGAGCGCCGGTGACGAGTGGGGTTCCACAGGGGTCAGTCCTAGGACCGGTGCTGTTTCTGGTGTTTGTGAACGACATGACGAAGGAATGACTCCGAAGTGTCCCTGTTTGCAGATGATGTGAAGTTGATGAGAAGAATTCAATCGGAGAGGACCAGGCAGAACTACAAGGGACTGGATAGGCTGCAAGCCTGGTTCCCGCAATTGCTCCTGGAGTTCAACCCAACCAAGTGCAAAGTCATGAAGATTGGGGAAGGGCAAAGAAGACCGCAGACGGAGTACAGTCTAGGGGGCCAGAGACTACAAACTTCAATCAAGGAAAAGATCTTGGGGTGAGTATAACACCAGGCACATCTCCTGAGGCGCACATCAACCAAATAACTGCTGCAGCATACAGGCGCCTAGCAAACCTAAGAAAGCATTCGACATCTTTAAGATCTTAGACCTGTACGTACTTAGGCCCATACTGGAGTATGCAGCACCAGTTTGGAACCCACATTTATCCAAGCACGTAAAAACTAGAGAAAGTACAAAGGTTTGCAAAAACTAGTCCCGGAGCTAAGGGGTATGTCCTACGAGGAGAGGTTAAGGGAAATCGACCTGACGACACTGGAGGACAGGAGAGATAGGGGGACATGATAACGACATATAAAATACTGAGAGGAATTGACAAGGTTGACAGAGACAGAATGTTCCAAAGATGGGACACAGCAACAAGGGGACACAGTTGGAAGTTGAAGACTCAGATGAATCACAGGGATGTTAGGAAGTATTTCTTCAGTCACAGAGTAGTCGGGAAGTGGAATAGCTTGGGAAGCGATGTAGTGGAGGCAGGTTCCATACACAGCTTTAAGAAGAGGTATGATAAAGCTCATGGCGCAGGGAGAGTGACCCAGTAGCGGCCAGTGAAGAGGCGGGGCCAGGAGCTATGTCTCGACCCCTGCAACCACAACTAGGTGAGTACAACTAGGTGAGTACACACACACACACACACACACACACACACACACACACGCACACACACACACACGGCTTACTACTCCACATCATTCAGTCACTAAAAACATTCACCCCACACTTTACAACATTCAGCCACACTTTTGCACATTCACCCACACTTTTACACATTCACCCACACTTTTAAACATTCACCCACACTTTCATAATATTCACCAACACTTTTACACATTCACCCACACTTTTGCAACATTCACCCACACTTTTAAACATTCACCCACACTTTTAAACATTCACCCACACTTTCATAATATTCACCAACACTTTTACACATTCACCCACACTTTTGCAACATTCACCAACACTTTTGCAACATTTACCCACACTTTCATAAAATTCACCCACACTTTTGCAACATTTACCCACACTTTCATAAAATTCACCCACACTACTTAACTGTGAAATTGGAAGAAAAAATAGGGAAGAGGCAAGGGAACCGGTTATAAAGAATAGCTATCCGCATTATATCACTCGTATCGGCTGGTAATGAGTCTCTATAAAAATTGGCTTTTAAATTGGCAAATAGGGAGCTAAAAGTTACTAAGAATCCCAACAGTCGGTTTACGAATATACACAAATCCTTATTATTATTATTTTATGTTTATGAGCAGTTAGGTTCACATAGCAACTGGGGGTAAAGGGCAGGGTAGGGGTTAATCAGGTTTGATCCGAGGAAGGGAAGAGGGGGTGTCACTCACATTATTTTGGGACCAAGAGGCCTTCACACGGATGGAGGCACATCCGTGAAGGGACTGAGGTGCACCGGAGTCCCTTCACACGGATGGAGGCACATCCGTGAAGGGACTGAGGTGCACCGGAGTCCCTTCACACGGATGGAGGCACATCCCGTGAAGGGATTGAGGTGCACCGGAGTCCCTTCACACGGATGGAGGCACATCCCGTGAAGGGACTGAGGTGCACCGGAGTCCCTTCACACGGATGGAGGCACATCCGTGAAGGGACTGAGGTGCACCGGAGTCCCTTCACACGGATGGAGGCACATCCGTGAAGGGACTGAGGTGCACCGGAGTCCCTTCACACGGATGGAGGCACATCCGTGAAGGGACTGAGGTGCACCGGAGTCCCTTCACACGGATGGAGGCACATCCCGTGAAGGGACTGAGGTGCACCGGAGTCCCTTCACACGGATGGAGGCACATCCGTGAAGGGACTGAGGTGCACCGGAGTCCCTTCACACGGATGGAGGCACATCCGTGAAGGGACTGAGGTGCACCGGAGTCCCTTCACACGGATGGAGGCACATTCGTGAAGGGACTGAGGTGCACCGGAGTCGAAAGTCGAAGCGAAGGGACTTTTGTCACGGTTATGTTAGTTTTAGGTTAGGTTAAGTTAGTTTTGGTTAGTTTTGTTAATAAACAAGACATATGTTTCTTGACGCGGGTCTTAGTCACATGATGACCCACAGCTGAAGCTTTTGGTCATCTGACCGAGGCCTTCCGCTGGCTTACCGGTCCACCCTTTTAAAAATTAAGGTGATAAGCAATAGGGGGCAGATTCGTGGCGCTGTTATGATGCGAAGACTCGTTTTTTGGGGGTTACGAATATTCGTTTTACAGTGATACAAAGATCAGTTTTATGTACATACATGATTCACTTTATGCGAATACAAGATTCGATTTATACGAATAAGTTTGAAGTCATTGCAAAGATGTTGTCTTAAGTTACTGTCGGTGCGCTAGCGTCGGGAAGCAACACATACGTTGACGTGATGAACTATCTTAGACTTGGAGGCGATGGAGACTACGTTACGTCTCTTTTAGGATACTCGCAGAATACTGGTCTCTCTGTACCCTTCTGTGCTACCTCTGCTGCTGTTGGCTGACCTGCAAGTGACTGCCAGACTTATCCCAAGAGACTGATTTTGAGGGTAGTCACTCAGGTGTAGAAGAAAATCCTAGATTCTCAGTGCTTGTAGTTATGCCAGGAGGCAGTAGCAGGCAACCTCTATCCTTGTCGGACTATATATTCACAGTTGTTGGGGCGCTTGTGTTGTTGCAGGTTAATATCTCTCGCTCTAATAGCTAACCTCTTCTATTGATGCTCCCCACCTCTACTAGCAGGTTTTTTTTCACTTCTTTCAGGAATGCCTCACGGCTGTACCAGTCGTGTGTCAACACTTGCTTAAAATTTACATCTGCTGTTTTTCTTATCTGTTGTACCGAGCCCCCGAACTTATACCTGTACTTCGAGTTGTGTCTTGATTGGTCGAGTCTCGGCTCTTGGCTCGGTACATGCATGTACGTTAACATTTGATGCCTAATATTTGTTCATGTTTAATAATAATAATAATAATAATAATAATAATAATAATAATATTACTATTATTATTATTATTATTATTATTATTACCCTTTTAATTATACAAGATAATGTTTGTTTAGCTATTTAACTTTTTAAATATTCTTTATTATAACATATCAATGAAAACTTGTTTTTATCACAGTTTCTTTTTTTTTTTGACACTCAGTGTGCCCGTGGAGAGTGGGGAGAGATCCTTCTATTCTCCATAGTATCTAGAACACATTTGATTATTTATACCCCAATAACACAGCATCTTATTAATAATTAAAACATATTAATGGACTCGGTGGGTACTAGAGTTAGCCTGGGGTAGTAGGCGAAGTTTCGAAGGGTCGTTAGGACTGCATGTCACCTGTACACCGCCAATCCTTAAACTAGGGAATTAAATGAACTCACAGTGTATATACACTGAGAAGCATTTCTCGATGTATATATGTAGTGCAGTAGGTCTTATGCAGTATATCCTCTATCTTTATACTATATAGTATTCTCTTGTTCGTGTGTATGTATGGTTAAATGACCGCTGATACTAAAATGTGGGGTTTGATGTCCGTAGAGTTGTACACACACTGCGCCGCCAGTTTCTTTCCTCCGACTCTTCATTCTCATCCCAAAATACTTTTCCTTCCTCTTTTTTTCCTGCATGCTTTCGCTTCTTATTTTCTCCCCTTTCACTCCAGTGAGGTTATGGCGATAGAGAGGAAGGGGTCAATGTACGGGGAAGTGAGGTGTCAACAGTGGAAGGAGGCAGTATACTGGAGTGTGGTGGCAGGCAAGAGGGCAGTATACGGGGGAGTGAGGTAGCAGCGGTGGCAGTAGAGAGGGATGTGTACGGGGAATGTGGTGGCAGCTGTGGTGGCAGGAGAGAGGGGGCAGTGGTGGCATTAGAGGGGGCAGGCGGGGGCAGTAATCGATGCGGCGGTGTGAGTGTGGTAGTGAGAGAGTGGGAGCAGTCAGTAGTGTGTGGAGGAGTGGCGGGTCAGCTACAGGTGTTGTGGAGGCACGGTCGGAGGGAGGCTGCAGCAGGGTGTACAGGTGGTGCAGCTGCTGCTGCTGCACGAGCTGGTGCAACAACACCGCCGCCAGACACTAGCGCTCCCTGGCGGACACAGACGCTCTGCCTTGCCTAAAATGGCGGTGTTGGGGGTCGGCGCGCGCTGGGCTGGCTAGTGTGACGGAGCATGTGTCCGCGGTGCCCGCCCGCTCCCGTTCCCCCTGCTGCTGCTGCTGCTGCTGCTCCTGCTGCCGCCGTCGCCGCGCCTCTACTGCTCAGCCTCCACGGCTGCAGCAGTACTAAAGTGTGGAGCTGTTGTGGGTGCTGTGAGAGGGCAAGTTTATTGGTGGTGTGAGAGCGGGCGGTGGGGGCAGCCGCAGCAGCCGTCACCAACCCAGTGATATCAGTTCATCCAGTTGTGTTATAACGTGACATCCTACGTAAGGAGAGGCGGCGCCACGTGGAGCACGCCCTGCACGCCCACGCCCACGCCCGTGGCTGCCAGCAGCTGCAGCAGGGGCGGCCCCCACCATGGCCTCCACCGGCCAGGCCAGCGGCACTAACAAGACTGTCAACGGTGGCCGCTTTGATTTTGATGACGGAGGAACTTATTGTGGCGGCTGGGAGGACGGCAAAGCCCACGGCCACGGTGTGTGTACTGGACCCAAGGGTCAGGGAGAGTACTCTGGATCTTGGCATTATGGATTCGAAGTCAGCGGCATCTACACTTGGCCAAGGTAGGTCCCAGACCACTGCTCTACGCAACATATGGCACCAAAACGAGTTCCGAGATCATCGTACCTTCTCTCGTTATAGCTTGTCGTCTGTACCTGTCGGCAACTTTGCTCTGAGTTTAAATAATCCAAAAACATATGTGAGCCAGTGATGGAATTTCATGTGCAGGGGAATAGCTTCCCTGATTAAACAATCAATGATCAGAAACTAGTAACTTTGGCAGCTTTGAACGATCAATCATAACAAAAAGAACGAAAGTTTAACTTGAGGAACTCGACTGATGACTCATACCCTAATGGCGACCCTGTGCATGAAAGTAAAGAGTTTTGCAAGAGTGTTGGCTGTAGACAGTGTGCATGACGAGTGCGGGTCATGCAACACTGGTGGTGGTGACACCCCTCCTTCAACCTTAGAGTAGGCACCAGTTTGGCTTCTGTATGGTCGCTAAACTCTCCATCTCCGGTTCCTTCGCGTGTCCTAAGAATAGGTCTTGAGTCACGTGTTGATTATATTAGGAGGCATGGACGTCCTCTACTCTGATTACACACTACGGGAAACAGTAGCTTATGAAGCATGTTTCCTGGAGGTATGTATCAAGAGCCTCGATTCGTCTCTGTAGTCGGCTTTTCTCTCCTAATTCACACGTCGAGATAGGTAGTTTAGCAGAGCCAGTGGTAATAGTTCAGGTTTCCTTGCCTGTTTTTTCCACAGGTTTTCCTATAGAGTATACAGTTTAAGAGCTTCGCTTAATACACTGAGATGTTTGCTGCAAAACATTTGGCACAACGATCAATGTGCTACAGAATCTTTAATATATTGTATATTCTGTAAAACACCTGATACACTAACCTGAACACTACAGAGCACTTGATGCACTGATGTGAATATTGGAAAATGCCTGACCTAGCCAGCACCAGGAGTTGCATACAGCAAGTACAAGACCGGGTTATACTTTGAGTAAATACGAAATAATAAATGGAATGCAGATAGCTTTCAGGATTTACTCTGGACAACAGTGCTCAGCACAGATGTGCACACGTGAACATTTCTCTGAAGAGGAAAGTATCGACGGGTGGGCGCTGGAGGGAAAGTGTTAGTGTTACTGCTGCTTGTCCCACTCGGACACACAATCGATGTCATTCTTTGTCCACCACTGCCTTCAACCTCAAGTGTGTTTTGACGTCAGTTCGCCTTCACCATATCTTCTGATCTTACCTCCACGGAACCTCTTCCGTGAAATCTTTCAATATGTTTGTTACCGAGAGACCTCTAACTCACTGTGACTCGCTGAAAGTATTTGCATGCACTGCACCCCTCTGCTCATTTCAGAAGATGTTGCGTGTTGTAGGATATTGATTCAAGGTACATGTATTGAAGAGTTAAACATTATAATCAAACTATTAACTGTATCCAAGTTCGAGAGTTGGGATACGTGGCGTTCAAGATCTCTGGGTGGTGAATGCCTCTCAGAAAGTTCTATGTACCGAAGGAACTAGCGGATTATTTACCAAAAGAGGGTCAACAGGATATCTGGCTCACCTATTCTCCAGATGAGCCGGATATCCAGGTGACGGTAGGTGCCACTGGCCTAACCCCCAGGTGAGCCAGAAGGTGGCGTGTGGAACTTTGATACAACGCTGCACTCCTTGACCCACTTTCCATTTACCCTGGCGTGTAATTATTCTCCTCAAACTGTAATCTTCAGTTTAGTTTGTTGTGGGGAAAGCTGGATTTGTACCTCTCCTTGACACAGTTCCTCTCCGAAGGCCTCACATAGCAGGTGTTTACCACCACTTCCACGGCAAAATTGATGTTAAAAGCGCAAGGAGTAAGCTACTAACGACTAACTGTCGAGATAGTGTTAAAACTAGACGAAATTTTGGTCTATCTTGTACCATTATTAGCCTCATACACTCTGCCTTTCTTGAATTCCTTTACAGCAATCTTAGGAATTGAATATTTTCCATTGCCACATATTGTTTTGCATCAAGGATGCCGCTTCCTTGAGCCTTCACCAAGAAGTCTAACTCCTGTGATGCCGGTAACGAAATACCCCAGTAATGTTGAAGGTTCTTCCAATTTTCCTTGAGAGATCTTCACCTTCAGTTTCACCTGAGAGATTGAAACTCCTTGAACTTGAGAGATCTTAAAGCTTTTCTTTAGAGAAACAATAAAATAGCTTAAGGGAAACCTCTTGTAATGTTGAGGAATATATTATTACATTTCCTATACCTTTATTATTCAATTCATGGGGAAGCGCAAAACACGTATGGATCATACAGCGCCTTTAGAATGGAATTCAATCAACTTTGAAACAAGGAAAAGAAGGATAAATAAAAACTACTTTGATCAAGAGCCCTTCACGGGCATGAAGGCTGACACCCTTGGAAGGTGTCCCCAACCCAGCCTTCAAATAAAATGAAAAATATTTTTTTAATTTTATTTGAAGTCTTATTAGGCTTTTCCAGCTAGGAAAGGCCTAATAAGACTTTATGGTATAATCTCTGAAGAAATTTGTGAATTTAGTTGATACAAATACTCTACTTTGAGATAAAAAAAAACTGTGTCACAGAATAGCCCATTGGAGTCCCCGTCTTAAAATAAACACTGAGGAACCTGGAAATTCCTCTTGATGTCGTGTGTGTGTGTGTGTGTGTGTGTGTGTGTACACTCACATAGTTGTACTCACCTAGTTGTGGTTGCAGGGGTCGAGTCATAGCTCCTGGCCCCGCCTCTTCACTGGCTTCTACTGGGTCACTCTCCCTGCGCCATGAGCTTTATCATACCTCTTCTTAAAGCTATGAATGGATCCTGCCTCCACTACATCGCTTCCCACACTATTCCACTTCCCGACTACTCTGTGACTGAAGAAATACTTCCTAACATCCCTGTGATTCATCTGAGTCTTCAACTTCCAACTGTGTCCCCTTGTTGAATATTGTTGTTAGGGGTACACATAGCGCCTCTGCTCCCTCTCACATGACCCATGGAGAGATGTTGTCCGGCCCCATCGCCTTTGAGGTATCCAGCTCAGTCAGTAGCCTCTTCACTTCTTCCTCGGTTGCATGTATTGTGTCCAGCACTTGGTGGTGTACCCCACCTCTCCGTCTTTCTGGGGTCCCTTCTGTCTCCTCTGTAAACACTTCTTTGAATCTCATGTTGAGTTCCTCACACACTTCGCGGTCGATTTTTGTGATCTCTCCTCTTTCCTTCCTTAGCCTGATCACCTGGTCCTTGACTGTTGTTTTCCTTCTGATGTGGCTGTACAACAGCTTTGGGTCAGATTTGGCTTTCGCTGCTATGTCATTTTCATATTGTCGTTTAGCCTCCCTTTACCTGTGCATATTCATTTCTGGCTTTACGACTGCTCTCCTTATTCTCCTGGTGTGTGTGTGTCTGTACTCACCTATTTGTGGTTGCAGGGGTCGAGACTCAGCTTCTGGCCCCGCCTCTTCACTGATCGTTACTAGGTCCTCTCTCTCTCTGCTCCATGAGCTTTATCATACCTCGTCTTAAAACTATGTATGGTTCCTACCTCCACTACAACACTTGTCAGTCTATTCCCCTTCCTGACAACTCTATGACTGAAGAAATACTTCCTAACATCCCTTTGACTCATCTGAGTCTTCAACTTGTTTCTGTGTCCCATCTCTGGAACATCCTGTCTCTGTCCACCTTATCTATTCCTCGCAGTATTTTGTATATCGTTATCATATCTCCCCTAACCCTCTTGTCCTCCAGTGTCGTCAGGCCGATTTCCCTTACCTTTTCTTCGTAGGACATTCCCCTTAGTTCTGCAACTAGCCTTGTTGCAAACCTTTGCACTTTCTCTAATTTCTTGACGTGCTTGACCAGGTGTGGGTTCCAAACTGGTGATGCATACTCCAGTATGGGCCTTACGTACACGGTGTATTGAGTCTTTAACGATTACTTACTGAAGTATCAGAACGCTATTCTCAGGTTTGCCAGGCGCCCATATGCTGCGGCAGTTATCTAGTTGATGTGTGCTTCAGGAGACGTGCTCGGTGTTATACTGCCCCAAGATTTTTCTCCTTGAGTGAGGTTTGCAGTCTTTGGCTACCTAGCCTATATTCTGTCTGCGGTCTTCTTTGCCCTTCCCCGATCTTCATGATTTTGCATTTGGCGGGGTTAAATTCAAGGAGCCAGTTGCTGGACCACTCGTGCAGCGTGTCCAGGTCTCTTTGTAGTCCTACCTGATCCTCATCTGATTTAATTCTCCTCATTAACGTCATATCGTCTGCGAACAGGGACACTTCTGAGTCTATCCCTTCCATCATGTCATTCACATATACAAAAATAGCACTGGTCCTAGTACTAACCCCTGTGGGACCCCGCTCGTCACTGGCGCCCACTGTGATACCTCATCGCGTACCATGACTCGTTGTTGCCTCCCTGTCAGGTATTATCTTATCCATTGCAGTACCCTCCTGTTATACGGGTCTGATACTCTACCTTCTGCACTAATATCTTGTTATGAGGAACTGTGTCGAAGGCCTTAAGAACATAAGAAAGAAGGAACACTGTAGCAGGCCTACTGACCCATGCGAGGCAGGTCCATCACTCCTCGGCTTAGACTTGACTACCTGGAGTCAACCCTCTCCAGATAAACTCCAGGTAGTCAGGTCACTTCCACTTAAGGAAGGCAAACGGCATAAGACCTAGTAGCACAAGCTAGTCAGGTCCAACTCACACCCACCCACACCCACTCATGTATTTATCTAACCTATTTTTAAAACTACGCAACGTCTTAGCTTCTATGACGGTACTCGGGAGTTTGTTCCACTCATCCACAACTCTATTACCAAACCAATGCTTTCCAATATCCTTCCTGAATCTGAACTTTTCCAACTTGAAACCATTGCTACGAGTCCTGTCTTGGCTGGATATTTTCAGCACGCTATTTACATCCCCTTTATTTATTCCTGTTTTCCATTTATACACCACAATCATATCCCCCCTAATTCTACGCCTTTCTAGAGAGTGCAGATTCAGGGCCCTCAGTCTATCCTCATAGGGAAGATTTCTGATACATGGGATCAACTTTGTCATCCTCCTCTGTACGTTTTCCAGTGCATTTATATCCATTCTGTAATACGGTGACCAAAACTGTGCAGCA
>WNWK01001748.1:52500-142500 GCA_009830355.1 Cherax destructor | reverse complement strand
GTGGGACACCTGGCAGTGGGTGGAGTACTGTGTGGGACACCTGGAGGGGTGCACTTGGAGGGATATACCTGGAGGGGTGCACCTGGAGGGATATACCTGGAGGGGTGCACCTGGAGGGATATACCTGGAGGGGTGCACCTGGAGGGATATACCTGGAGGAGATGGTTTGCAGTAATCCTTGCTCATGTTCGTCACAGGTACACTGACTGAACATGAGTACCTTCGCCTGTCATTCATCTTTTTTTGTTGCTCAGCTGTCACCTGGTGGGCCAGACAGCCCTCGCTGCTAGTATACATCCTAGCAGAGCTTTCGCTATCTGCTGTCACTCTTATAACCTCTGACTAATGCTTATCCCGCTGTAGGCTAATTTAATTTGTCTCTTCCTGCCCTTGATGAATAAAAAAAGCATGTATAACACTTGGGTATCTTTGTTGCCGAAACGTTTCGTCTGCACAGCAGGCATCTTCAGTCGAATAGAAAAAGAAGAAGCAAGTGTATGAACATGTAGTTGCTGTCTCATCCTTGTGTTTCCGCTCATCTGTGACTTCCAGTCAGGCGCTCGTAGAGTCCAAACACTACTCTTGTCTGTCCTTTCCAAAAACTTCTACACTTGATAGCTTCAGTTAATAACGTTCTCGTTATCGTGACTCCGTGACTGGTCCTCCTCGCTAATATGCCTCTCCATTTCATTGATTGCATAGCTATATAACCCATGGTGCAGTATTACTGTAACCCTCCCTACACTCTCAAAACACATCGTCCATCATTTGCTGCCTAGCAATCTACGATGGTGGTTCACCGTACTGCAACATCCTCGCTCAGCTTGCAATGGTAGATTTGTTCGCGTCAACACTAGTACTATAAAATGTGGTAATTTGGTTTATTGAAACTCTCACAAGGAACGCACGTAGCATTGAAAATCCGCGCCTCGTCTGACCTCAGTTTAAGACCCTCTTGCCTGCTGAATGCTCAAGAGTCTGAGTCTTAGTATGTTCATCACACCCTGCCTTCACACCCTGCTTTCACAACCTGCCTTCACAACCTTCCTTCACATCCCTGCCTTCACACCTCTGCCTTCACACCCTGCCTTCACACCCTGCTTTCACAACCTGCCTTCACACCCTGCTTTCACAACCTGCCTTCAAACTCCTGCCTTCACACCCTGCCTTCACAACCTGCCTTCACACCCCTGCCTTTAAAATCCTGCCTTCACTCCCTGCCTTCAAATCTTGACTTCACACCCTGCCTTCACAACCTGCCTTCACACCCCTGCTTTTAAAATCCTGCCTTCACTCCCTGCCTTCAAATCTTGCCTTCACACTCTGCCTTCACACCATACCTTCACACCCCTGCCTTCACACCCCTGCCTTCACACCCTGCCTTCACACCCTGCCTTCACACCCCTGCCTTCACACCCTGCCTTCACACCCTTCCTTCACACCCCTGCCTTCACACCCTACCTTCACACCCCTGCCTTCACACCCTGCCTTCACACCCTGCCTTCACACCCTTCCTTCACACCCCTGTCTTTACAACCTGCCTTCACACCCTGCCTTCACACCCTGCCTTCACACCCCTGCATTCACACCATACCTTCACACCCTGCCTTCACACCTACCTAATACACCTGTGTCACTGTCAGCACTGTAACCTGTGTCACTGTTAGAACTGTGATCTGTGTCTCTGTTAGCACAGTGACCTGTTTCACTGTGACCTGTGTCACAGTTAGCACAGTGACCTGTTTCACTGTGAGCACTGTGACCTGTGTCACTGTCAGCATTGCGACCTGTGTCACTGTTAGCACTGTGACCTGTGCCATTGTTAGCACAGTGACCTGTGTCACTGTTAGTTCTGTGACCTGTATCACTGTTAGTATTGTGACCTGTATCACTGTGAGCACTGTGACTTGTGTCATTGTTATCACTGTGACATGTGTCACTGCTAGAACTGTGACCTGTGTCTCAGTTAGCACAGTGACCTGTTTACTGTGACCTGTGTCACTGTCATCACGGTAACCTGTCACTATCAGCACGGTGACCTGTGTCACTGCCAGCACGGTGACCTGTGTCACTGTCAGCACGGTTACCTGTGACATTGTCAGCACGGTTACCTGTGGCATTGTCAGCACGGTGACCTGTGTCACTGTCAGCACGGTTATCTGTATCACTCTCAGCACGGTGACCTGTGGCACTGTCAACACGGTTGCCTGTGGCACTATCAGCACGATGACCTGTGGCACTGTCAACACAGTTACCTGTGGCACTGTCAGCACAGTTACCTGTGGCACTGGCAGCACGGTTACCTGTCGCACTATCAGCACGGTGACCTGTGGCACTGTCAGAATGGTTACCTGTGGCACTATCAGCACGATGACCTGTGGCACTGTCAGCACGGTTATCTGTGGCACTATCAGCACGATGATCTGTGGCACTAGCAGCACGGTTACCTGTCGCACTATCAGCACGGTGACCTGTGGCACTGTCAGCACGGTTACCTGTGGCACTATCAGCACGATGACCTGTGGCACTGTCAGCATGGTTACCTGTGGCACTATCAGCACGGTGACCTGTGGCACTGTCAGCACGGTTACCTGTGGTCATCAGCACGATGACCTGTGGCACTGTCAGCATGGTTACCTGTGGCACTATCAGCACGGTGACCTGTGGCACTGTCAGCACGGTTACCTGTGGCACTATCAGCACGATGACCTGTGGCACTGTCAGCATGGTTACCTGTGGCACTATCAGCACGGTGACCTGTGGCACTGTCAGCACGGTTACCTGTGGCACTATCATCACGGTGAATGACACTGCTGACGTTTGCGTTAAAGCCCTTTCACATTTAATGCAATTCTATCTCTATGGTGTCAGCTCTCGTGTGTGTGTGTGTGTATACTCACCTATTTGTGGTTGCAGGGGTCGATTCATAGCTCCTGGCCCCGCCTCTTCACTGATTGCTATTAGGTCCTCTCCCTGCTCCATGAGCTTTATCAAACCTCGTCTTAAAACTGTGTGTGTGTGTGTGTGTGTGTGTGTGTGTACTCACCTAGTTGTGGTTGCAGGGGTCGAGACATAGCTCCTGGCCCCGCCTCTTCACTGGCCGCTACTGGGTCACTCTCCCTGTGTGTGTGTGTGTGTGTGTGTGTGTGTGTGTGTGTGTGTAACAGTGATTTGTGAAGCTTATCTGTGTTTATCTGAGCGAATTTGTTCTTAAAAAAATAATCAATTATTGTTCACTTTTTTATATATGTAAATTCTTTGTCTTCGTGTTTTTGTTTTGCTCTAAAAAATATTTTCATTCATATTTTTCTTAAAACCTCTTTATTAATTCCTTTATTTTCTTTGCTTTTTAAAAGTCTCTTATTGCGCTGGTCATTACTAGTCGTATAAAAAATACAATTTATTTAAGTGTGTTCATCCCGTCAGATTATAATACGGTAACTAACATAAAAGACCTTTTGTAGAAACTGTTGAAACTAAACACACGATCCTAACTAACATTTTTATTAGTTCTAGCTAGTGTCATCTTTGTTTGTGTGGTTAATATTTTTGCTGCCTTTGTTAGTGTTTTTTTATTTTGTTTGCGTTTATCAATCTCTGCTGTATTGTTTAATTCTGGTAAGTGTTGGATTCCACTAACCAAGTGTTGGATTCCACTAACGTAGTGTTGGATTCCACTAACGTAGTGTTGGATTCCGCTAATGTAGTATTGGATTTTGCTAATGTAATACTAGATTCCACTAATGTAGTGTTGGAGTCCAATGGATTTCTTCATAGTGTTGGATTCCAATAGGTTGCTCCTTTACAGTCCTGGATTCCATATGATTGGATTCTATAATTCTCATTTCTGGCTTACTTCCTTCAATAATTCTTTTTCCAATTATTTTCATTCAGTCTCACTCTGCAGAAAAGCAAGGCAGAAAACAAGTTTATTTTTACTTCATAAAGCTCTAAACAGAGCTTTATAAAGTTATAAACTTTATATAGTCCATGAACTTGGCTATCACAGACTCTGGCTCTTGTGTACAGCTTTATCAAGCCGTGGACTTTATAAAGTCTTTGACTTTAGAGCTTTATAAAGTTCTCACAATGTTATTCATATTCACTGAATGGTTATAATCATAACTAAAAAAATTTAAAAGTTGGAGTGGTAAGCCAGCGGAAGGCCTCGGTTAAATGACCAAAAGCTCCAGCTGCGGTTCATCATATGACTAAGACCCGCGTCAGGAAACACTTGTCCTGTTTCCTGACGAACATTATACCTACTTACCACCTGCCTTCAGTACTCTGCTTTATTATTTTTCCTCACCTGAAGGTTCGAGTCCACTCTCCCTCCCTCCTGGTTTCATCTGGGTTGGTACTCTGGGAGAGATGAATCGGTAGACAGTGTGATGGTACAGAAGTGGGATGAAGCCTGGGCCTCTGTCCTCTTCCTTCTGTCTTTCTCCACTGTCTCCCTCCTTCACTGTCTCCCTCCTTCACTGTCTCCCTCCTTCACTGTCTCCCTCCTTCACTGTCTCCCTCCTTCACTGTCTCCCTCCTTCACTGTCTCCCTCCTTCACTGTCTCCCTCCTTCACTGTCTCCCTCCTTCACTGTCTCCCTCCTTCACTGTCTCCCTCCTTCACTGTCTCCCTCCTTCACTCTTCCTCCCTCACTGAGAGCCACTGATGTACACAAAACTGTAGTGTGTGAATGTGGAATATTTTGCTTATCTGTTTTGATCTAGCATTCCTGTCCTTCTTTGCGACATGTGACCTTGAGAGAGAGAGAGAGAGAGAGAGAGAGAGAGAGAGAGAGAGAGAGAGAGAGAGAATGTGGGAATGGACTCTAACCACACTAGTCAGTCAGTGCTGGGGCAACTAAAGGGGCCCAAGAACTGGAGGTCAATCCAGTGAGAACAGCACTCAGGCACCTAGCACTTAGGCACCTAGCACTACCGCTTCCCCCCCCCCACACAATAGGTGTGAGGAACACTCATGGCTGGCGCCAGACAGAAATAGTTCCACCACAACAGGTTATCCGGGCGGGCGGGCGGCTAGGTGGGCGGTCAGGCTGCTAGGTGGGCGAGCGAGCGGCTAGGTGGGCGAGCGAGCGGCTAGGTGGGCGAGCGAGCGGCTAGGTGGGCGGGCTAAAGGAACGCCTTCCTCTCCTAAGCTCATTTACCTTAGCACTTGCCTCCTCTTCTTCCTCCTGTTCCTCCTTCGTCCTCTTCCTCTTCACTCATTTCCCCTTATTATATACAGTCAACCTCCACCATCTTTCTTATCTTCTTCTTTGATCTCTCTCTCTCTCTCTCTCTCTCTCTCTCTCTCTCTATCTATCTATCTATCTATCTATCTCTCTCTCCGTTGTTAAGTGAACGTCATTCCCGTTGCTTCTGTTTCACCTTGCTGCTTCTAGAGCTGTTAATCCTGTTAATGTTATAAATTATGCTGCCGGAGTCTTCGCTACTGTTAACGGCTTTGTCATTCCTGCTGTTGATGACGTTTTATTTTGTTAATGGCTGTGTACTGTTGATGTGAATTGCTGCGACTTCTGTTAATGTGTCTGTTATCATTTATAATTTATTTACTGCTGTTAACAATAGTTCCTGTTTGTGTTATGGTTACATTACCTATTGTTAAGTAATGTCTGCTGTTGTTGGCTGATCCTGCTGTTGTCTGCGACTGCTGCTGAAAATACTTTTGCTGCAATTTCTGTTGATGCTGTTTTCACTGCCTGTTGACTGTCGTTTTTCCTGTTCCTGGTGGTGCAATAATCGTGTTGCTGTTTATTGTTTTTGTTGTTCACGTTGTTGATGCTGTTTTAGGAACTTGACACTGTCTTGATCAGGAACTTGACACTGTCTTGATCAGGAACTTGACACTGTCTTGATCAGGAACTTGACACTGTCTTGATCAGGAACTTGACACTGTCTTGATGAGGAACTTGACACTGTCTTGATGAGGAACTTGACACTGTATTGATCAGGAACTTGACACTGTCTTGATCAGGAACTTGACACTGTCTTGATCAGGAACTTGACACTGTCTTGATCAGGAACTTGACACTGTCTTGATCAGGAACTTGACACTGTCTTGATGAGGAACTTGACACTGTATTGATCAGGAACTTGACACTGTCTTGATCAGGAACTTGACACTGTCTTGATCAGGAACTTGACACTGTATTGATCAGGAACTTGACACTGTCTTGATCAGGAACTTGACACTGTCTTGATCAGGAACTTGACACTGTCTTGATCAGGAACTTGACACTGTCATGGAAACTTGACACTGTCCTGGGTAGTTGACACTGTCTTGGAAACTTGACACTGTCTTGATTATGAAGTCGACACTGTCTTGATCATGAACTTGACACTGCCTTTATCATGAACTTGACACTGTCTTGATTATGAAGTCGACACTGTCTTGATCATGAACTTGACACTGTCTTGATCATGAACTTGACACTGCCTTTATCATGAACTTGACACTGTCTTGATTATGAACTTGGCACTGACTTGATCATGAACTTGACACTGTCTTGATCATGAACTTGACACTGTCTTGATTATGAACTTGGCACTGTCTTGGAAACTTGACACTGTCTTGATCATGAACTTGACACTTTCTTGATCATGAACTTTACACTTTCTTAGGAATTTTTAAAAATTTTCTTGTTTCTGTTGTTCTTTTGTTCTTGTTGGCACTTCTGTTGTTTCAGTTATTTTTAGTTGTTTTCTTTGTTTTTTTTTGGTATTTGTCTTCATTCTGTTGTTCTGTTGTTATATTGTTCTGTTCTTTTATTGTTCTGTTGTTATATTGTTCTATTGTTATAATGTTCTGTTGTTATATTGTTCTGTTGTTATATTGTTCTGTTGTTATATTGCTCTGTTGTTATATTGTTCTGTTGTTACATTGACCAGCTGTCACATTGTTCTGTTGTTACATTGGTCAGTTGTTATATTGGGCAGATGTTATATTGTTCTGTTGTTATATTGTTCTGTTGTTTGGAAATTCTTGCTCAGTTGTTTAGTAATTCTGTTTGTTTTTCTTCTCTTGATATATCTTTCCTGTTGAAGCTCACCAACTGTTGTTGCTCATGTTGCTGTTGTAGCTTCCGTGCAACCCTCGCTACTGTTAATGTTACCGTTGTCTTCTCTTGTTGTTTCTCCGCACTCATTCCTTCTACCGTTTTTTTGGCCTATCGTTTATTTCAACATCCGGTTTCTTAAGCTTTGCCGCAGTTTCACTCCCTGTTGCTGGCGTTGCTGCTTGTATGGACTGCTGCTGTTGTAACGGGCATCTGTATTATTACTGTTGTTGCTGCTGTTGGCCTTTGTTCTGTTTTTTAATCGCTTCTGTTGCTACTATTGTCTTTGCCTTATTACTTCTGTTGGAATTCGTTCTGTTTTTATGTGCTTCTGTTTCTCCTGTTTGCAGCGGCACAGTTTCTAGTTTATCTGTTGCTGTGTTTTTCACTGTTATAACACGAAAACGCTGCTGTGTTTACTGTTGGCATTGTTTCCGTTTTTTCGTAATGCCCCGTTATCGCTCCTCTGGTACTGTTTGAAGTGTTACTGTTCTGGTAGTAACGGCACTGTCTGTGAGCTTCCTGTTTAACGGCAGAGCCGCTGCTGTTTGCAAAACCTGCTGTTATGCATCCGTTACATCTGTTTAAGGTTACAGGTCTGAAATGGGAAAGGAAATAGTACAAGGAGAAGAAGAAAGTGTGACAGGATAATAAAGATAATGTATGTAGGGTGAGAGGAGAGGCAGGGCAACTTTCTTCACTGTTTATTTGACCGTAAGATATTGATCAGCAATCCTGCCAGAGTGTGAAACATTTAACAGGCTTCCGTTCCACTCTACTGCAAGAGGAGGAGGAGGTGGAGGAGGAGGTGGAGGAGGAGGAGGTGGAGGAGGAGGTGGAGGAGGAGGAGGTGGAGGAGGAGGTGGAGGAGGAGGTGGAGGAGGAGGAGGGAAGTGTTTAGCACCTTCGAGTCGAAATGTCAGGCTGTCGGGGCGACATTTCGACCCAAAAGTTAAAAGCTTATCTTTCAAAAAGGTGCAGGTACGGTTTTACTGGGGAAGGGGGGGGGGAATCGATGTTTCGCTCAGTGCAGAGCTCTACTCAATAATGCTCTGCAATGAGTGAATGTTGTCTTGAAGCTGGTTTACGCAATCGGTTTGCTACAGAGGTTGGCGCCTTCCTGGAGGGTCTCTGGTGTCACTGCCACTCATCTACCTGGGGGGGAAGAAGGATTTTGACACTGACTCCGCTAACAGCACTGCTGTTATTGCTGTTCTGGGTGCTACTGATGGCTACACTGCTGTTGAACTGCTACTGTTGTTGTTGGCACTGCTCTTGCTGGCAGCGAGTGCGCTGGTGTTGATGCTGGCACTCGCTACAGCTGCCTCGTCTCACTAAAACTGCCTTGGCATATTTCTGTTTTTTCCCCCACCTGATTCCTCTGTCTTTTTCAACTTTGATTTACTTTCATTTATCTTGATCTACTTAGATTTACTTTGATTTACCTTGATATACTTTGATTTACTTAACTCTACATAGATTTACTTTTATTTACTTTGATCTACTTAGATTTGCTTTGATGTACTTATATTTACTTAGATCGTCTTTGAATTACTTCTATCTACTTAAATTTGCTTAAATCTACTTTGATTTACCTTGGTTTACATTTTTCCTCGTCGTTTACTCTGATTTTAAATCATCCTTCAAGTACGCTCCTTACGTCAAAATTTCCTTACCATCTTCAAGATTTTGAACCGATTTCTCAAAGAAGTAAATCTTGAAATCACGTAGTTAAGAATAGAGACTTCAAGGATGCAATGAACGTGTAGGTATAAGATGAGAAAATAATAGATTTAAGATGTGGAAGAAGCAACTTGAAAGTAGACCTTGATGATGATGATGATTGATAATAATAATAATAATAATAATAATAATAATAATAATAATAAATGACAGAAATTGAACAGAAACAAAAATGTTATTTTTGAGGAGACATTAACGGGCGGTTGTAAGAGGTGTTACCTCGTTCAGGTGCTGGATCAACCAGGCTGTGATGGCTGTGTAGGCTTGCTGGATGCTAGCAGCAACAGCCAGCTTTATCAAGCAAACAGAAATCGTGGCCTCGGGCCAGAAGGAAAATCCACAGTACCGGGGAAATGAAAATTGTAGGATTTTGTTTTTAATGATATATTCAAATACAGACGGGATTACAACTGGAATCTTATTTGAAATTTGTGGTGGCAACTGCTTGCTTATTGTGCACCTCAAGTGCACATCATGTGCACTCTTGTGCACAGTAGTGTGAGAGACAACGTTGGCTCGGATATGTTGCCAGAATTTGTGGTATGTCGTTGTTAATAGGATACCTTAACAAGGTCAATACATGAATCAATGTCTTTTTATTCCCCAGTAAATGGACAGTAAGGCACTCAGTGCCCGGGAGAGAGAGAGAGAGAGAGAGAGAGAGAGAGAGAGAGAGAGAGAGAGAGAGAGAGAGAGAAGAGAGAAGAGAAGAGAGAGAGAGAGAAGAGAAGAGAGAGAGAGAGAGAGAGAGAGAGAGAGAGAGAGAGAGAGAGAGAGAGAGAGAGAGAGAGAGGTATGTGTTGACCACACATACTACCTCTAGTTTGATCATCATCTGTGTGTATGCCAAGCAAACAGATGTACTGGTAAGCAAGCCTAAGTCTGGCCACTACAAGTCAGTCAAGCTTCTTTACATTGATAGTTGCTTCGTAAATGTCCTTATCTACGTTCACGTTATCATACTGGTTATGGATCCACTCAGGCTTCTAAGTGCATTCCTGTGACATTTCAAGTTCAATATTTTTTGTTTTACACACCGGCAGTCTCCCACCATGGTAGGTTGACCGAAAAAGGAAGAGAGACATCCACCGTTATTTGTTCAAGCGCTGTCTTGCAGGAAGGGTGCTGACATCACAGTTCAGATAACCTCCGAACTGTAATATTCTCACCCCCTCCAGAGTGCAAGCACCGTATTTCCCACCTCCAGGACTGTAGAGTCTTCGTTCCTCTTTCAGTGTGCAGGCACTGTACTTCCCCACCTCTAGAGCTATAACATCCTCACCCCTCCTTGAGAGTGCAGGCACTGTACTTCCCCACCTCTAGAGCTATAACATCCTCACCCCTCCTTGAGAGTGCAGGCACTGGACTTCTCCACCTCTAGAGCTATAACATCCTCACCCCTCCTTGAGAGTGCAGGCACTGGACCTCCCCACCTCTATAGCTATAGCATCCTCACCCCTCCTTGAGAGTGCAGGCACTGGACCTCCCCACCTCTAGAGCTATAGTATCCTCACCCCTCCTTGAGAGTGCAGGCACTGGACCTCCCCACCTCTAGAGCTATAACATCCTCACCCCTCCTTGAGAGTGCAGGCACTGGACCTCCCCACCTCTAGAGCTATAACATCCTCACCCCTCCTTGAGAGTGCAGGCACTGGACCTCCCCACCTCTAGAGCTATAACATCCTCACCCCTCCTTGAGAGTGCAGGCACTGGACCTCCCCACCTCTAGAGCTATAAAATCCTCACCCCTCCTTGAGAGTGCAGGCACTGGACCTCCCCACCTCTAGAGCTATAACATCCTCACCCCTCCTTGAGAGTGCAGGCACTGGACCTCCCCACCTCTAGAGCTATAACATCCTCACCCCTCCTTGAGAGTGCAGGCACTGGACCTCCCCACCTCTAGAGCTATAACATCCTCACCCCTCCTTGAGAGTGCAGGCACTGGACCTCCCCACCTCTAGAGCTATAGCATCCTCACCCCTCCTTGAGAGTGCAGGCACTGGACCTCCCCACCTCTAGAGCTATAACATCCTCACCCCTCCTTGAGAGTGCAGGCACTGTACTTCCCCTCCTCTAGAGCTATAAGATCCTCACATAATATTTCTAATCGTTGATACTGACAGATTCGACTTCATATTTCAGTGGCGTGCTTTAGTTGCTCCACCAATCTTTGGTAGAGAAGACTACGTCAGTGTGAAACATAACTCACTGAGAATTCTACGATAGTTTCTCTCTTTCGATGATTTCACATCAGCCCCTGGCTACTGCAGCAAGCACAGTGCCAGCCACGCCAGTCTAGTGCCTTCAGTAATGACATAAAAAGCAGTAACGACATAAGAGCCAAGCTTTGATGCCACTGGATATTAGAACTCAGCTTGTAATACAGAAATCGATTTGTTAGTTTTATGCCTTACTCGTAATGGTTTTTATGCCTTACTAGAAATAGTTTTTATGCCTTACTAGAAATGGTTTTTATGCCTTACTAGAAATGGTTTTTATGCCTTACTAGAAATGGTTTTTATGCCTTACTAGAAATGGTTTTTATGCCTTACTAGAAATGGTTTTATGCCTTACTAGAAATGGTTTTTATGCCTTACTCGAAATGGTTTTTATGCCTTACTAGAAATGGTTTTTATGCCTTACTAGAAATGGTTTTTACGCTTTACTAGAAATGGTTTTTATGCCTTACTAGAAATGGTTTTTATGCCTTACTCAAAATGGTTTTCCTGCCTTAACTAGAGGATGTTATAAAAAGCGAACATCTAGATACAGTAATTTTCGATATATAACAAATTCCTAAGGTAATAATAAGCGAGATTAAAACTGTTGTGGTATGGAGACAAGAGAAAGTGAAAGGGAAAATTACAGAAAATTTTGAGAAGTGTATAATTTTTGCTATGTTATCGATATTCATGTGAGAGAATTGAGAACATTATTATTGGCTGATATAGCGCATGATAACACTGGGATAACTCATGGGAAATGAGGAATATTGTAGCGAGAGTATGAGGAAGGATGGTCAAGTAATCTGTAGATCTGTCTCATTAAAGTGTCAAAAAAAGACATTTAAAAATTCTTAGGTTCCTCACCTATGGCAACGAGACCTTTTATGTAGCCAGAATATGACTTATTTAAAGACTTTTATCCCGCTGAGAAATTTAGTCCAGGTACCTGAAGTCTAACACCGGTTCAAACCTTTAAGGAAAAAAATTAGTTAATCGACTTTGCAATTGCCAGAAAGGGATGGAATGGGGGGAAGGGTCGAGTCACCGCCCCCGTCTTGTGGTGGACGACCCAAAGTCGGGGGTCACACACACTAGATGATGACTTAACATGACTGAATTACGAGGACTAACTTCAGAATTTATCCTTGAAGAAAATAACGTAAGGAAAAATTAGTAATATGATTACTATGTATTAATTATTCTTTTTTTTTTTTTCGGAGGGAAGAAATAATTGTCGAAATAATCTTTCGCGTGAGGCAAAAATTAATGTGGGAAAATTAAACCAAAAATAATGTTGGTGTGAAAATTTGAGAGAGGCGAACGAATGGAGTGGAGAGAGAGAGAGAGAGAGAGAGAGAGAGAGAGAGAGAGAGAGAGAGAGAGAGAGAGAGAGAGAGAGAGAGAGACAGAGACAGAGAGACAGAGAGAGACAGAGACAGAGAGAAACAGCTCTTCGCTTGTTAATAAAGCTAAGGATCCTTAACCGAACCTTGTCAAACCCTCTGTAAAAAGAGAGAGAGAGAAAGAGAGAGAGAGAGAGAGAGAGAGAGAGAGAGAGAGAGAGAGAGAGAGAGAGAGAGAGAGAGAGAGATAAATCAATGATTTACAGGCTCGGAGGGTTGCAAGGGATTTACGGAGATCGGAAAAATACTAAAAAAAATATAATTTACAATGTTTATAGAGCAGGTCATTTACAAAGTAACTGGTTCACTGGTTGGGAAGGCTGTAAGTAGATTAGAAAATGTAAAAAAACCCATAATTTACAACTTTTACAGGGCAGGTCATTTACAACGACGTTCTCAAAAAATAAGCGATTTTCAGGTTCATAGGTTTGTAAATGAGTTACATAAATCCCAAAATATGTGCTACACAGTAACTGCATTTCTTAGAGAGGGATGTACCTGGGTGTCTGGCGAGGGGCTCTTGATCCAATGGACTGGAGCTTCCTTCTCCTAGAATCAAACCCGATGACCTCCCACTCCCGAGGTGCTCTGTATGTGTGTGTGTGTGTACGTGTGCGTGAAGGCCCGCATGCACGCCTTAAAGCTGACTGCCGCAAGCGGCAGACCCGGAAACCCCGCGGCAGTCACTTCTGACCTTGATACCGTGCCGGCAGTGACCCCCGCCACGGGGTTGTGAGACGCCGGGTTCACTGACAACCAGGTGCTGGCTAACACAGTGTGGTGAACCAGGTGCTGGCTAACACAGTGTGGTGAACCAGGTGCTGGCTAACACAGTGTGGTGAACCAGGTGCTGATTAACAGTCCTTTAAATCACGAGTATTTCTTGGGATTTGATGAGATTTGTGGTTGCAGGGTCGATTCACAGCTCATGGCCCCGTGTGTACTCCCTAGTTGTAGTTGCAGGGGTCGAGTCATAGCTCCTGGCCTTGCCTCTTCACTGGCCGCTACTGGGTCACTCTCCCTTCGCCATGAGCCTTATCATATCTCTTCTTGAAGCTATGAATGGATCCTACCTCCACTACATCACTTCCCAAGCTATTTCACTTCCTGACCACTCTGTGACTGAAGAAATACTTCCTAACATCCCTGTGATTCATCTGAGTCTTCAACTTCCAACTGTGACCCCTTGTTGCTGTGTCCCATCTCTGGAACATTCTGTCTCTGTCCACCTTGTCAATTCCTCTCAGTATTTTATATGTCGTTATCTATCATGTATCCCCTTTCTCTCCTGTCCTCCAGTGTCGTCAGGTCGATTTCCCATAACCTCTCCTCGTAGGACATACCCCTTAGCTCCGGGACTAGTCTTGTTGCAAACCTTTGCATTTTCTCTAGTTTCCTTATGTGCTTGGCTAGGTGTGGGTTCCAAACAGGTGCTGCATACTCCAGTATGGGCCTAACGTACACAGTATACAAGGTCCTGAACGATTCTTTATTAAGATGTCGGAATGCTGTTCTTAGGTTAGCTAGGCGCCCGTATGCTGCAGCAGTTATTTGGTTGATGTGCGCCTCAGGAGATGTGCCTGGTGTTATACTCACCCCAAGATCTTTTTCCTTGAGTGAGGTTTGTAGTCTCTGGCCCTCTAGACTGTACTCTGTCTGCGGTCTTCTTTGCCCCTCCCCAATCTTCATGACTTTGCACTTGGTGGGGTTGAACTCCAGGAGCCAATTTCTGGACCAGTCCCGCAGCCTGTCCAGATCCCTTTGTAGTTCTGCTTGGTCCTCATCAGATTGGATTCTTCTCATCAACTTCACATCATCTGCAAACAGGGACACTTCGGAGGCTATTCCTTCCGTCATGTCGTTCACAAATACCAGAAACAGCACCGGCCCTAGGACTGACCCCTGTGGAACCCCACTCGTCACAGGCGCCCACTCTGACACCTCGCCACGTACCATGACTCGCTGGTGTCTTCCTGACAGGTATTCCCTGATCCATTGGAGTGCCTTCCCTGTTATCCCTGCCTGGTCCTCAAGCTTTTGCACTAATCTCTTGTGTGGAACTGTGTCAAATGCCTTCTTACAGTCCAAGAATATGCAATCTACCCATCCCTCTCTCTCTTGTCTTACTGCTGTCACCCTGTCATAGAACTCCAATACGTTTGTGACACAGGATTTCCCGTCTCTGAAACCGTGTTGGCCGTCGTTGATAAGCTCATTCCTTTCTAGGTGTTCCACCACTCTTCTCCTGATAATCTTCTCCATGACTTTGCATACTATATATGTCTTGTGTGGTCTGTAGTTTAGTGCTTCAAGTCTGTCTCCATACCTCAGGTAGTCTCCCTGTTTCGATAGATGTGTTGAAAATTGTTGTTAGGGGTACACATAGCGCCTCAGGACCTCTCTCAGGACCCATGGAGAGATGTGATCCGGCCCCGTCGCCTTTGAGGTATCTAGCTCACTCAGCAGCCTCTTCACTTCTTCCTCGGTTGTATGTATTGTGTCCAACACTTGGTGGTGTACCCCACCTCTCTGTCTTGTGTGTGTTAGTTAGTTACCATTTTGTCCTAGGCACATGTCGATTAGACACTAGGCCTGTTGTATATATGTGTGTGTGTGTGTAACGAAACACTTCGAAATATTTCGGCCCTGCCGGGAATTGAACCCGGGCCCTCTGTGCGTGAAGCAAGAGCGCTAGCCACCATGCCATCGGGGCGTGTGTGTGTGTGTGTGTGTGTGTGTGTGTGTGTGTATGCTCACCTATATGTGATTGTAGGGGTCGAGTCTCAGCTCCTGGCCCCGCTTTTTCACTGGCCGCTTCAGGGTTCACTGCTAGCTTCGAGAGCATTATCGCACCTCTTCTTAATGCTGTGTATGGATCTTGCCTCTACCATTCCACTTCCTGATTAGTCTCAGACTGAAGACATACTTCTTAATATCCCTGTGACTCATCGGCTATGGTACTGAGCCTTGTGGAACCCCACTCGTCACATGCACTCCGACACCTCTTCTCGGACAATCACTCCATATTTCCTTCGTGTTAGGTATCCCTTGATTCACTATAATACCTTCCTTGTTATTTTGGCTGCTACTCTCGCGTTTGTACCAGCATTTAGTGCAGTAGTGTCAAAAGTCTTCTTATAGTCCAAGAATATGCAATCTACCCATTCCTCTTTCTCCTACCATACATCTGTTACCTTGTCGTAGAACTCCAGTAGGTCTGTGAGACAGGCTTTACCGTCTCTACAACCGTGCTGGTTGTCATGTATGAACCCACTCCTTTCCTGGTGCTCCACCACTCATCTCTTGATAATCTTTCCCATAACTTTACATACTATACATGGCAGTGACACTGGTTTATAGTTTAACGCTAACAGTCTCTCACCTTTCTTAAAAACTGGGACTAAATTGATTGTTTTCCACATCTCTGGCAGTTTCCCGGTGTCGGTTAACGTGATTAAGATTGTTGTTAGTGGTTCATACAGGACCTACGGAGAGATATTAACGAGTCTCACCGCCTTTGAGGTATCTATCTCATACAACAGCCTCTTTACCTCTTCCCCAGTTGTATGTACTGTGTCCAGTGCTGGCTGGTTTACTCTCCCGCTTTGGTTCGCCGGTAGCCATCCTGCTTCCTCTGATAATACCTCACTAAATCTCTTGCTGAGCTTCTCACAGACTTCCTGGTCCTTTCTTGTGAGTTCTTCCTTCTTCAGCTTGATTACTTGGTCCTTTTTTGTTGTATTCCTCCTGATGTGGTTGTATCACAAATTATTATTGAGATTCTCTTCTTACTCATGTATACTTGTTTCTGGCTCCTCAAAGCAACTGCTTGTTTTCTCCAGGTCTTTGTTTTCTATATCGTTTCTATGCACTAGCACATTCAACTTTGGTCTCTATGCACCACTGGGTAAACCATGGGCTCACTTGGTTCTTCCATGGTTCTTCCTATGGTTCTGTTCTGCCTCCTGGAAAAGTATGTACTAGCCAATTTGGGGTTGCATGGCTCGAGTCTCCTCCCCCATGTGCGTGTCCTAAAGCTGTATTTCCCAGCGCTCTTCGGTATCTAAACGTTCCGTTTCCTATCATGCACACACACACACACCACCTGGCGAGGCCAGGAGCTATGACTCGACCCCTGCAACCACAACTAGGTGAGTACACACACACACTTGGAATACTATTACTCTGGTAATAACCTTTATTTAATGACTATTTATAAGGACATAAAACTTAAAAGCTTCTACACTATAATAATAATATACAATGTTTACATATTCGATTGGTATTATTATTATTATTATTATTATTAAAATTATTATTATTATTGGAGGCTCGTTCATCCGTCTGATAATTGTAAGTTGGTAGGCCTACTCTCAGCCAGGCCTACCGTGTAGTACAAAAATACACGGGTAGTGGTGATAAAGGAGAGGAGAGGGAGATAATGTGGGAGGAGGATGGAGTAGTGGAGATGTGGAGAAGGTTGGGTAGTTAAGGTCGAGTGTATGGGGGAGGAGAGTGATGGTGATGGTGATGTGGTGATGGTGATATTGTGTGGTGTTGTGTGGTGATGTTGTGTGGTGGTGTTGTGTGGTGGTGTTGTGGTGATTTTGTGGTGTTGGTGTTGTTGTGTGGTGGTGGTGGTGATGGTGGTGGTGATGTTGTGTGGTGTTATGGTAGTGGTGGTGGTGATGTTGGTTACTTTGTTGTATGGTGGTGGTGATTGTTGATTGGTGGTGGTGATGGTGGTTATAGTGTTGTGTTGTGGTGGTAGTGGTGGTTATAGTGCTGTGTGGTGGTGATGTTGGTTATATTTTATGATGGTGGTGGTGATATTATGTGTCAGTGGCAGTGGTGGTAGTGGTGGTAGTAGTGGTGGTGGTAGTGTTGGTGGTAGGGGTAGTGTTAGGAATACTGGGCATGGTTGGTCTGTTGAAGGTGTAGTGTGGTGTTGGTTGTACTGCTGTGGGCGGAGTGTCACTTGGCACCCAGCCCTGTCTGCCACCTTCCACTCTGGCTCTCTCTCTCTCTCTATCTATCTATCTTTCTTCAACTAATAGGGAGAGAAGACTACATGTGCTCTAAAACCACAGGTGCTCTAAGACCACAGGTGCTCTAAAACCACAGGTGCTCTAAGACCACAGGTGCTCTAAAACCACAGGTGCTCTAAGACCACAAGTGCTCTAAAACCACAGGTGCTCTAAGACCACAGGTGCTCTAAGACCACAGGTGCTCTAAGACCACAGGTGCTCTAAAACCACAGGTGCTCTAAGACCACAGGTGCTCTAAGACCACAGGTGCTCTAAGACCACAGGTGATCTAAAACCACAGGTGCTATTACAACCTCAGGATCTAAGGCCTGTTATCCTGAGTGTAAAAGGGAGCTTGGAGCAAATAAACAAAGTAGAAAATGCTTTTAATTGTATTTCCTTCACCAAGCAATTATTATATATATATATGAGTTTTTGTATTTTCCTTCACCAAGTATATTATAAGGCTTTATACAAATATGTACACTATATATATTAGTGCACGCCACGGTAGTCAAGGCAGAACAACAGCCAATAGACAGAGACGACCGTACAACAACCAGCTCAGGGAGGGAATGACAATGGCAAACATGTGAGTGGAATCCACGTCACCTTTCCCATTGCCAGACCTGCACTATGATTGGTTGAACCAAGCTGTTGATTTGGTGATGGGGCCCCAAATCACCAAACCCTTAACAAGATGGTTCGCTGGTTGGTGAGGCAACCTATGTGGGTGTGTTTAACATGCTCCCAATAAGGGTGACGTACTCTTTGCATGCAACAGGTGCTTTAAGACCACAGGTGCTCAGAAGACCACAGATGCTCTAAGACAACAGGGAACAGGACAAATGTTTCCTGACGCTAACCCTGTCAAACGATGATCCGTCATTCGGTCACATGACCGAGCTCTTCCGCTGGCTTACCGCTCCACGCTCCTACACGCATCTAATTGGCGCTCCTAACTGCCTTGCTAGACTGGACCTAGAATATACTGTGCAGTTTTCTGGTTTAAATGACCAAATATACATGAAAAAATAGTGAGTTTTGAAGTGTGTTTGCATTACGAATGTTTGGGAAGCAGCTGATGATGTTATGAGCGAGTTAATTAGGTGGAAAGGCAAGCGCTAAATGAGTATGTATGGGTCAGACCGCTGCAGTGTTAAGCAATGCCAAGTGCACTAACACTGAGGGGAAACAACACTACAGTAACACTAACACTGAGGGGAACAACACTACAGTAACACTAACACTGAGAGGAAACAACACTACAGTAACACTAACACTGAGGGGAACAACACTACAGTAACACTAACACTGAGGGGAAACAACACTACAGTGACATTAACACTGAGGGGAAACAACACTACAGTAACACTAACACTGAGGGGAAACAACACTACAGTAACACTAACACTGAGGGAAACAACACTACAGTAACACTAACACTGAGGGAAACAACACTACAGTAACACTAACACTGAGGGAAACAACACTACAGTAACATAACACTGAGGGAAACAACACTACAGTAACACTAACACTGAGGGAAACAACACTACAGTAACACTAACACTGAGGAAACAACACTACAGTAACACTAACACTGAGGGAAACAACACTACAGTAACACTAACACTGAGGAAACAACACTACAGTAACACTAACACTGAGGGAAACAACACTACAGTAACACTAACACTGAGGGAAACAACACTACAGTAACACTAACACTGAGGGAAACAACACTACAGTAACACTAACACTGAGGGAAACAACACTACAGTAACACTAACACTGAGGGAAACAACACTACAGTAACACTAACACTGAGGGAAACAACACTACAGTAACACTAACACTGAGGGAAACAACACTACAGTAACACTAACACTGAGGGAAACAACACTACAGTAACACTAACACTGAGGGAAACAACACAGTCTAACATACCTACATAACACCTGAAACAACTACAGAAAACACTGGAAAAACCCAGTAACACTAACACTGAGGAAACAACACTACAGTAACACTACGAAACAACACTCAGTAACACTAACACTGAGGGAAACAACACTACAGTAACACTAACACTGAGGGAAACAACACTACAGTAACACTAACACTGAGGGAAACAACAACTACACTAAAACAACCTAAACAACACTGAGGGAAACAACACTACAGTAACACTAACACTGAGGAAACAACACTACAGTAACACAACACTGAGAAACAACACTAAGTAAACTAACACTGAGGGAAACAACACTACAGTAACACTAACACTGAGGGAAACAACACTACAGTAACACTAACACTGAGGGAAACAACACTACAGTAACACTAACACTGAGGGAAACAACACTACAGTAAAAACATGAAACAACTAATACACTAACACTGAGGGAAACAACACTACAGTAACACTAACACTGAGGAAACAACACTACAGTAACACTAACACTGAGGGAAACAACACTACAGTAACACTAACACTGAGGGAAACAACACACAGTAACACTAACACTGAGGAAACAACACTACAGTAACACTAACACTAGAAACAACACTACGAACACTAACACTGAGGGAAACAACACTACAGTAACACTAACACTGAGGGAAACAACACTACAGTAACAACTAACACTGAAAACAACACTACAGTAACACTAACACTGAGGGAAACAACACTACAGTAACACTAACACTGAGGGAAACAACGCTACAGTAACACTAACACTGAGGGAAAACAACGCTACAGTAACACTAACACTGAGGGAAACAACACTACAGTAACACTAACACTGAGGGGAAACAACACTACAGTAACACTAACACTGAGGGAAACAACACTACAGTAACACTAACACTGAGGGAAACAACACTACAGTAACACTAACACTGAGGGAAACAACACTACAGTAACACTAACACTGAGGGAAACAACACTACAGTAACACTAACACTGAGGGAAACAACACTACAGTAACACTAACACTGAGGAGAAACAACACTACAGTAACACTAACACTGAGGGGAAACAACACTACAGTAACACTAACACTGAGGAGAAACAACACTACAGTAACACTAACACTGAGGAGAAACAACACTACAGTAACACTAACACTGAGGGAAACAACACTACAGTAACACTAACACTGAGGAGAAACAACACTACAGTAACACTAACACTGAGGGGAAACAACACTACAGTAACACTAACACTGAGGGAAACAACACTACAGTAACACTAACACTGAGGGAAACAACACTACAGTAACACTAACACTGAGGAAACAACACTACAGTAACACTAACACTGAGGGAAACAACACTACAGTAACACTAACACTGAGGGAAACAACACTACAGTAACACTAACACTGAGGGGAAACAACACTACAGTAACACTAACACTGAGGAGAAACAACACTACAGTAACACTAACACAGAGGGGAAACAACACTACAGTAACACTAACACTGAGGAGAAACAACACTACAGTAACAGTAACACTGAGGGGAACAACACTACAGTAACACTAACACTGAGGGGAAACAACACTACAGTAACACTAACACTGAGGAGAAACAACACTACAGTAACACTAACACAGAGGGAAACAACACTACAGTAACACTAACACTGAGGAGAAACAACACTACAGTAACAGTAACACTGAGGGGAACAACACTACAGTAACACTAACACAGAGGGGAAACAACGCTACAGCAGTGCTACAAGGCAGGTATATTTGGGGAATATTAAATTAGGGTTGACAAAGGAAAGTTATGCAACCACTCACCCCCCTTCTTTCTACACTCACAACCCCCGTCTTCCCCCTTTCACCCTCATCTTCCCCTCTTAACCCCTCACCTTCCCCTCTTCACCCCTCACCTTCCCCTCTTCACATTCCCCTCTTCACCCCTCACGTTACCCTCTTCACCCCTCACATTCCCCTCTTCACCCCTCACATTCCCCTCTTCACCCCTCACATTCCCCTCTTCAGCCCTCACATTCCCCTCTTCACCCTCGTTCATTGCTCATCACTTTACGGAATACAAGTTTCTATGTACAGACCTCCGGAGACACTGGTGAGACAGAGACTCGTCGTCTGGTTGACCCTGACACGTCTGTAACATGTCTGTAACACGTCTGTGACACGTCTTGGGGTGATTTTGATTCCAGCAGTGAGAGTAGTCAGCTGTCCCAATTAATTTGCACATTAAGTATTACAACACCTCATTGTCTCACAACGCTTCGTTGTGAGACAACAAGGCGTTGTGAGACAGCGAGACGTTGTGAGACAATGAGGCGTTGTATTAAAGTAATGTGCAAATTAATTGGGACAGGAGTAAATTTTGTGATAATCTCATAATATGTGTTAGTCTCCGGCTTAATTAATATAGCTTGGGTTCTTTTCAGAAGAGTTTACTACCAAGTTGTGGCAGCCATCCAGCTGTGGTGTTACCCTGCAACTCTCGTCAGTACTACAACTGCTGTTGTTCTGTAAGGCTATTCCTGCAAGTGTGCTCCGTGAGTGAATGTGGTGTCGCCAAATTCTCCCTTTCAATTTATGATTACTGCTGAAATTCACGATGGATGTTAGACCTAGGAAGAGCGCAAGTATTGCAGCGCTTAGAAAACATGCTGATATGGTCAAGACGTTGAAGATACCGAGGTGACTGTGTGTTCTGCCACCGTGGCACAACACGCAGTCACACGGAAGGAAGAAAAAAATACTAAGAGTTGAAAATCAAACTTGTTCTCTCAAAACTGAATTTTTACGGGGAGAGGGGGGGGGGGTTACATCGACCAAAATCAAACTATGTATTTTTTATGAAATTAAAAAAAAATTGTAATATTTACACGTTTCATGAGTTTTTTTTTTTTTATAATTTTTATATAAATATTTTTTTTTTAGAAAATTTCAGTTTTTGTCACTGGGAAGCAGTGGAAAAGAATGCATGGCGGTGAAGGTGCTCGTGATTCATGGAGGTGGAGCAGCCCCTTGTATCACATCTGATGTTCTGCCATCCCCCAGGATGGCAGAAGTCAACATTACGGGAGAACTAACTTCATTCACCATTACTAGTGCGAATATAACTCCATAGAGTACAATGGTAAATATAACTGATAACTCCCTATACGAGTACATGAGTGTATGTAACATTTTCTGACACGCAGGAGGTACACAGCTGCTGGTTCTTGGTTAAGAGGTGGTGCCCAGGAGCTAGAGCTTAATCTCTTCTAATACAAGTACGTGTGACATTCTGCAATCTAAGCAAGGAAGGTTCCAAAACATTTTAGACAATAAATGTTAGACAAGTCTTAGAGTACACAGCACTAGTGTAGAGCCCACACCACTAGTGTAGAGCCCACACCACTAGTGTAGAGCCCACACCACTAGTGTAGAGCCCACACCACTAGTGTAGAGCCCACACCACTAGTGTAGAGCCCACACCACTAGTGTAGAGCCCACACCACTAGTGTAGAGCCCACACCACTAGTGTAGAGCCCACACCACTAGTGTAGAGCCCACACCACTACTGTAGAGCCCACACCACTAGTGTAGAGCCCACACCACTAGTGTAGAGCCCACACCACTAGTGTAGAGCCCACACCACTAGTGTAGAGCCCACACCACTAGTGTAGAGCCCACACCACTAGTGTAGAGCCCACACCACTAGTGTAGAGCCCACACCACTAGTGTAGAGCCCACACCACTAGTGTAGAGCCCACACCACATAAAACAGAAAAATGTTCAAATGTCTGCAACAAGAATGACATCAGAGCCGAGGAACAGAACCTGAGAAGAATGCGATAACTGGAGCTCTCAACGACACGAGACTGGAGAAAGAGGAGAGACATAATCACGACATTCGAGGTACTAAAAGTAGATGGCTAACGAAAATGAGAGAATGTATAAGACATACGCAACAATTAGGCGTTTATATTTTCCGAAACTTTTCGACGGCGCTGCAGGCTTCATCAGTCGAATATAGAGTTACTACTGGAAATAAGTGTAAATAAGTTTAGGTACAGGTACACGTAAGTACAATTATCATACATAGTAACATGTGTGTAAATTGCCTAGGAAGACGAAGTATATTTAGAAGGGTCACAGTAAGAAAGGAAGAGCTAGATGACTGAAGAGACGTCAAGAATACTCTAAGCAGATGATGATGGGGGAAAGAAAGAAGGGAAGAGAGCAAGAATTGAATAGCCAGATGACTCTGATAAGAGGCGAGGAGGAAGCAGGAAGGTGGAACACTCAAGACAATAACACAGGTGAAGCAGGAAGGTGGAACACTCAAGACAATAACACAGGTGAAGCAGGACGGTGGAACACTCAAGACAATAACACAGGTGAAGCAGGACGGTGGAACACTCAAGACAATAACACAGGTGAAGCAGGACGGTGGAACACTCAAGACAATAACACAGGTGAAGCAGGACGGTGGAACACTCAAGACAATAACACAGGTGGAGCAGGAAGGTGGAACACTCAAGACAATAACACAGGTGGAGCAGGAAGGTGGAACACTCAAGACAATAACACAGGTGGAGCAGGATGGTGGAACACTCAAGACAATAACACAGGTGGAGCAGGATGGTGGAACACTCAAGACAATAACACAGGGGGAGCAGGACGGTGGAACACTCAAGACAATAACACAGGGGGAGCAGGATGGTGGAACACTCAAGACAATAACACAGGTGAAGTTGAAACGATTCCTACATCAAAGGTGTAACATTAAACTGACTGACGTAATCCTAACATCAAAGGTTGGCTCAGGAGCTGCAGTTCAGCAATTTCAGCTAGGTAATTACAGCTTGGTTATTACAATTTCTGCAGATACATAGAATCTTTAATGAATGTGAAGATCTCTCTAGTTTAACTGCTGAACTGACTTGGGCCACCAGTGGTACACCTGGCCAACACCTGGACCAACTGTGGCCACCAGTGGTACACCTGGCCAACACCTGGACCAACTGTGGCTACCAGTGGTACACCTGACCAACACCTGGATAGTTAAATCTAGTTATAATAATAATAATAATAATAATAATAATAATAATAATAATAATAATAATAATAATAATAATAATAATAATGATAATGATAATAATAATAATAATAATAATAATAATAATAATAATAAAATCTTCATTTCTGTAAGTACATGTACAGGTATACAGACCTAGCTGACATCAGTGACATACTACTATATGCAAAGCCACTTGTTATGCAGAACATTTCGGGCAAATTAGGTCAGTTTTGTCCCAGGATGCGACCCATACCAGTCGACTTACACCCAGGTACCTATTTTACTGCTAGGTGAGCAGGGACAGCAGATGTCTTAAGGAGATACACCCTAATGTTTCTACCCGCACCGGGGATCGAACCACGGACCTCAGTGTGTGAGCTGAGTGCGCTACCAGTCGAGTTATATAGGCTGCTATCATTTCTGTTTATTAAAGTTTAGCTGGAAGTGGAGTGGCTGATGAATTTTACTGAGCAGAGAAATTCGTTCACCCCTCCAGGTTGTTTACATTTAATAACGTAAGAATGTTTCTTTACAGCGAGTGTGTAGGTTAATCAAACCAAACAGTGCTATTGGGCAGTGTTGTTGGCTAGTGTTTGTTTGGGCAGTGTTGCTGGCTAGTGTTTGTTTGGGCAGTGTTGCTGGCTAGTGTTTGTTTGGGCAGTGTTGCTGGCTAGTGTTTGTTTGGGCAGTGTTGCTGGCTAGTGTTTGTTTGGGCAGTGTTGCTGGCTAGTGTTTGTTTGGGCAGTGTTGCTGGCTAGTGTTTGTTTGGGCAGTGTTGCTGGCTAGTGTTTGTTTGGGCAGTGTTGCTGGCTAGTGTTTGTTTGGGCAGTGTTGCTGGCTAGTGTTTGTTTGGGCAGTGTTGCTGGCTAGTGTTTGTTTGGGCAGTGTTGGTGGCTAGTGTTTGTTTGGGCAGTGTTACTGGCTAGTGTTTGTTTAGGCAGTGTTGCTGGCTAGTGTTTGTTTGGGCAGTGTTGCTGGCTAGTGTTTGTTTGGGCAGTGTTGCTGGCTAGTGTTTGTTTAGGCAGTGTTGCTGGCTAGTGTTTATTTGGGCAGTGTTGCTGGCTAGTGTTTGTTTGGGCAGTGTTGGTGGCTAGTGTTTGTTTGGGCAGTGTTGCTGATTAGTGTTTGTTTGGGCAGTGTTGCTGGCTAGTGTTTCTTTGGGCAGTGTTACTGGGCAGGTTTATTGGACAGTTTATCTCCTTATGTACCAAATTTAAGACTAGTAATTTAGGTATCGTACACAATTGCCCAGAAACAATAAAGAATTTTAGAAGATACTTAAAAACCTTTACACTTTCCCTGACTCACATGGTGCTCTGAATAATCTTAAACCTCATATACATAAACTTTAGCAGAGTTGAATTTATAAACTTTAGAGCTATTATCCTACCCCACAATCCTTTATATTATACTGTTACCCTACTCTTTAGACTATCACCCTACTCTCTAGACTATCACCCTACTCTCTCGACTATCACCCTACTCTCTAGACTACTACCCTACTCTTTAGACTATCACCCTACTCTCTAGACTATCACCCTACTCTCTAGACTATCACCCTACTCTTTAGACTATCACCCTACTCTTTAGACTATCACCCTACTCTCTAGACTATCACCCTAATCTTTAGACTATCACCCTACTCTCTAGACTATCACCCTACTCTCTAGACTATCACCCTACTCTTTAGACTATCACCCTACTCTCTAGACTATCACCCTACTCTTTAGACTATCACCCTACTCTTTAGACTATCACCCTACTCTCTAGACTATCACCCTACTCTTTAGACTATCACCCTACTCTCTAGACTATCACCCTACTCTCTAGACTATCACCCTACTCTTTAGACTATCACCCTACTCTCTAAACTATAACCCTACTCTCTAGACTATCACCCTACTCTTTAGACTATCACCCTAGTCTCTAAACTATAACCCTACTCTTTAGACTATCACCCTACTCTTTAGACTATCACCCTACTCTTTAGACTATCACCCTAGTCTCTAAACTATAACCCTACTCTTTAGACTATCACCCTACTCTTTAGACTATCACCCTACTCTCTAGACTATCACCCTACTCTCTAGACTATCACCCTACTCTCTAGACTATCACCCTACTCTCTAGACTATCACCCTACTCTCTAGACTATCACCCTACTTTCTAGACTATCACCCTACTTTCTAGACTATCACCCTACCCTCTAGACTATCACCCTAGTCTCTAAACTATAACCCTACTCTCTAGACTATCACCCTACCCTCTAGACTATCACCCTAGTCTCTAAACTATAACCCTACTCTCTAGACTATCACCCTACTCTTTAGACTATCACCCTACTCTTTAGACTATAACCCTACTCTCTAGACTATCACCCTACTCTCTAGACTATCACCCTAGTCTCTAGACTATCACCCTAGTCTCTAGACTATCACCCTAGTCTCTAGACTATCACCCTACTTTCTAGACTATCACCCTACCCTCTGGACTATCACCTTACCCTCTGGACTATCACCCTACCATCTAGACTATCACCTTACTATCTGGACTATCACCTTACCCTCTGGACTATCACCTTACCCTCTGGACTATCACCCTACCATCTAGACTATCACCTTACCCTCTGGACTATCACCTTACCCTCTGGACTATCACCTTACCCTCTGGACTATCACCTTACCCTCTGGATTATCACCTTACCCTCTGGACTATCACCTTACCCTCTGGACTATCTCCTTACCCTCTGGACTATCACCTTACCCTCTGGACTATCACCTTACCCTCTGGACTATCACCTTGCCCTCTGGACTATCACCTTACCCTCTGGACTATCACCCTACCCTCTGGACTATCACCCTACCCTCTGGACTATCACCCTACCCTCTGGACTATCACCCTACCCTCTGGACTATCACCCTACCCTCTAGCATGCCAACTTACAACATTTAACAAGCAGGTACCTATTTGATGTTAGGTGAACAAGGGGCAAAACTTGGCAAGTGAATTGCCCATACGTTTCGTCTTGCCCATACGTTTCGTCTTGCCTGGCACTGGGCCAGCTAGCTGGCCCAGTGCCGTACGCGACGGTCTTGAGTTTTGAGACTCTCTGACCGCGGGTTCGAACCCCACCCGTGGAATGGTTTACATGATCTTGTGGCATTCAGTGACTTGGCCATTTTTTATTAAATAGATAAATGGATCAGAGAACCGACAAGTTGATAAATTAGACGCATGTGCAACATGGGTATCTTCATCGTCGACACGTTGCACATGCACAAGCTGGCGAAACTTTTCGACTGGAGACAGTAGAAGCAGTTTTGAGGTGATGTTTCCTTCACGATATTTTCTTGCAGAGAACTGATAAACAATTTCAAAATAATAGAGAAAATGCAACAATGTTTCATGTTCATTATTCCTAATTATGTTTATAAACATAATTAAGTTATGTATAAAGAGGTTAAAAAAGTGTTAATTGTGAGTATTGGATAAAGTGAGCGTTCTCTGGATCGTCATTCATAAATCTTTTGGCAAGGCAAACCAAAGTTATGTCCAACATCGACAATCTGTATCACCTCAGAAAACATTGGTAAAGTGTAGATTACGCTTCTCGCATCGTTCAGTTCTTGTAAGTCGTTTAGAGGAAGGAGTGAAGGCTCTAGCCTCCTCCTAGTAATGACGGTCGTGTTGTTGATGAGTCAGGCTCTAGCCTCCTCCTCCTAGTAATGACGGTCGTGTTGCTGATCAGTCAGGCTCTAGCCTCCTCCTAGTAATGACGGTCGTGTTGTCGAGGAGTCAGGCTCTAGCCTCATCCTAGTAATGACGGTCGTGTTGTTGATCAGTTAGGCTCTAGCCTCCTCCTAGTAATAACGGTCGTGTTGTTGATGAGTCAGGCTCTAGCCTCCTCCTAGTAATGACGGTCGTGTTGTCGAGGAGTCAGGCTCTAGCCTCATCCTAGTAATGACGGTCGTGTTGTTGATCAGTTAGGCTCTAGCCTCCTCCTAGTAATAACGGTCGTGTTGTTGATGAGTCAGGCTCTAGCCTCCTCCTAGTAATGACGGTCGTGTTGTCGAGGAGTCAGGCTCTAGCCTCATCCTAGTAATGACGGTCGTGTTGTTGATGAGTCAGGCTCTAGCCTCCTCCTAGTAATAACGGTCGTGTTGTTGATCAGTTAGGCTCTAGCCTCCTCCTAGTAATGACGGTCGTGTTGTCGAGGAGTCAGGCTCTAGCCTCATCCTAGCAATGACGGTCGTGTTGTTGATGAGTCAGGCTCTAGCCTCCTCCTAGTAATAACGGTCGTGTTGTTGATGAGTCAGGCTCTAGCCTCCTCCTAGTAATGACGGTCGTTTTGTTGCTCAGTTAGGCTCTAGCCTCCTTCTAGTAATGACGGTCGTGTTGTTGATGAGTCAGGCTCTAGCCTCCTCCTAGTAATGACGGCCATGTTGCTCATCAGTCAGGTTAACTTCCAGTAAAGAATTTGTTTATATTTCACGTGTAATTAATTTTTTCCACATAAAGTTTTTGTTTTAGTAATACATGTACAGTTAAAAACTCATTAAGAATGTTGGTGATGTAATCTTGCATGTGTAAACAATGTGAAGATTGCAGTGAATGTGACGTTATGAGAGAGAAGCGAGAATCTCACCTGTAGCAGTAAGCTATAACAAGTGAACATGAGGAAGGGCGTCTGATGCTCCAGAAGGGAACATGAAGAAGGGCATCTAATGCTCCAGAAGGGAACATGAGGAAGGGCATCTGATGTTCCAGAAGGGAACATGAGGATGGGCATATGATGCTCCAGAAGGGAACATGAAGAAGGGCATCTAATGCTCCAGAAGGGAACATGAGGAAGGGCATCTGATGCTCCAGAAGGGAACATGAGGATGGGCATATGATGCTCCAGAAGGGAACATGAAGAAGGGCATCTGATGCTCCAGAAGGGAACATGAGGAAGGGCATCTGATGCTCCAGAAGGGAACATGAGGAAGGGCATCTGATGCTCCAGAAGGGAACATGAGGAAGGGCATCTGATGCTCCAGAAGGGAACATGAGGAAGGGCATCTGATGCTCCAGAAAGGAACATGAGGAAGGGCATCTGATGCTCCAGAAGGGAACATGAGGAAGGGCATCTGATGCTCCAGAAGGGAACATGAGGGAGGGCATCTGATGCTCCAGAAAGGAACATGAGGAAGGGCATCTGATGCTCCAGAAGGGAACATGAGGAAGGGCATCTGATGCTCCAGAAAGGAACATGAGGAAGGGCATCTGATGCTCCAGAAGGGAACATGAGGATGGGCATCTGATGCTCCAGACGGGAACATGAGGAAGGGCATCTAATGCTCCAGAAGGGAGCATGAGGAAGGGCATCTGATGCTCCAGAAGGGAACATGAAGAAGGGCATCTGATGCTCCAGAAGAGAACATTAGGAAGGGCATCTGATGCTCCAGAAGGGAACATGAGGAAGGGCATCTGATGCTCCAGAAGGGAGCATGAGGAAGGGCATCTGATGCTCCAGAAGGGAACATGAGGAAGGGCATCTGATGCTCCAGAAGGGAACATGAGGAAGGGCATATATCCTCTGTATATATTGTATATACCTGCTGGCTGTTTGGTGAAGGATATATGAGTATTTACTCTTCTGCCTTTTTCCTTGTTCCTACAGTGATTATCGTGCTACAGCCAGGTGTGCAGGCCACTAGACTACACCTGTGTTCGTAATAGTGATAATAGTGACTATGGCAGTAAAGATAATAGTGACCATGATAGTGAAGGTGGTGATAGTGACCATGACACTATCATGGGTGATGACCATGACAATAAAGGTGATGATGATGATCATGATAGTGAAGGTGGTGACAGTCATCATGTTATTGAATGTGGTGATAGTGACCATGATAGTGAAGGGGGTGATAGTGACCATGACAGTGAAGGTAATGAGTGACCATGACAATAAAGGTGATAGTGACCATGATAGTGAAGGTGGTGATAGTGACCATGACAGTGAAGGTGGTGATAGTGACCATGACATTGAAGGTGATAGTGACCCATGATAGTGAAGGTGACAGTGACCATGACATTGAATGTGGTGATAGTGACCATGATAGTGTAGATGGTGAGAGTGACCATGACAGTTTAGGTGATGAGTGACCATGACAATAAAGATGATGATAGTGACCATGATAGTAAAGGTGGTGATAGTGACCATGACAAAGAAGGTGACAGTGATCCTTACAGTGAAGGTGGTGATGGTGACCATGACAGTGAAGGTAATGATAGTGACCAACAATGACAGTGAGGGTGATGAGTGATCATGACAATAAAGGTGATGATAGTGACCATGATAGTGAAAGTGGTGATAGTGACCATGACAATGAAGGTGATGACAGTGATCCTGACAGTGAAGGTGGTGATGGTGACCATATCAATGAAGGTGTTGACAGTGATCATGACAGTGAAGGTGGTGATAATGACCATGGCAGTGAAGGTGGTGATAGTGCCCATGATAATGAAATTGATAGTGATGTCGGGCAGGCTCGGGGTTGGGCAGGCTCGGGATGGGGCAGGCTCGAGGTAAGGCAGGCTCGGGGTGGGGCAGGCTCGGGGTGGGGCAGGCTCGGGGTGGGGCAGGCTCGGGGTGGGGCAGGCTCGGGGTGGGGCAGGCTCGGGGTGGGGCAGGATCGGGGTGGGGCAGGCTCGGGGTGGGGCAGGCTCGGGGTGGGGCAAGCTCGGGGTGGGGCAGGCTCGGGGTAAGGCAGGCTCGGGGTGGGGCAGGCTCGGGGTAGGGCAGGCAGAGACTGTCATTACTATGGTTAAATATAATTTTAGGGTCTCTACCCCCTACCCACTTATGGCGGGCAGTGCCGGCTTTGTCAGCACGCATGCACCGACGCATTTATGCACGCACTGATTTACCCTTAAAAATACCCTGTGCATCGTAAGGTCACAATGGATGTTGAGGGAGACGACTCAGAGTACGACCATTGTATAAACAAGGTACGACATTGGATAATCAAGATACGACCATTGGATAGTCAAGGAACGACCATTAAGCTGTCTGTCTGTCTAGCTGTCTATCTGGCTGTCTAGCTGTCTATCTGGCTGTCTAGCTGTCTGTCTGGCTGTCTAGCTGTCTGTCTGTCTGTGCCAAGTATTTCTATCACCTCTACACTCTTGTTTTTTTTTCTTATTCTCTTCCCTTCACTCACCCTTACCCTCCCCTCTTCCCAGCACCATCCTTCCTACCATCACCATCCCTCCTACCATCACCATCCTTCCTACCATCACCATCCCTCCTACCATCACCATCCCTCCTACCATTACCATCCTTCCTACCATCACCATCCCTCCTACCATCACCATCCCTCCTACCATCACCATCCCTCCTACCATCACCATCCTTCCTACGATCACCATCCCTATTACCATCACCATCCTTCCTACCATCACCATCCTTCCTACCATCACCATCCCTCCTACCATCACCATCCTTCCTACCATCACCATCCCTCCTACCATCACCATCCTTCCTACCATCACCATCCCTCCTACCATCACCATCCTTCCTACCATCACCATCCCTCCTACCATCACCATCCTTCCTACCATCACCATCCCTCCTACCATCACCATCCCTCCTACCATCACCATCCCTCCTACCATCACCATCCCTCCTACCATCACCATCCCTCCTACCATCACCATCCCTCCTACCATCACCATCCCTCCTACCATCACCATCCCTCCTACCATCACCATCCCTCCTACCATCACCATCCCTCCTACCTCTCCTACCATCACCATCCTTCCTACCATCACCATCCTCCTACCATCACCATCCCTCCTACCATCACCATCCCTCCTACCATCACCATCCTTCCTACCATCACCATCCCTCCTACCATCACCATCCTCCTACCATCACCATCCCTCCTACCATCACCATCCCTCCTACCATCACCATCCTCCTACCATCACCATCCCTCCTACCATCACCATCCTTCCTACCATCACCATCCCTCCTACCATCACCATCCTTCCTACCATCACCATCCCTCCTACCATCACCATCCTTCCTACCATCACCATCCCTCCTACCATCACCATCCCTCCTACCATCACCATCCTTCCTACCATCACCATCCCTCCTACCATCACCATCCCTCCTACCATCACCATCCTTCCTACCATCACCATCCCTCCTACCATCACCATCCCTCCTACCATCACCATCCCTCCTACCATCACCATCCTTCCTACGATCACCATCCCTCCTACCATCACCATCCGTCCTACCATCACCATCCTTCCTACCATCACCATCCCTCCTACCATCACCATCCGTCCTACCATCACCATCCCTCCTACCATCACCATCCTTCCTACCATCACCATCTCTCCTACCATCACCATCCTTCCTACCATCACCATCCCTCCTACCATCACCATCCTTCCTACCATCACCATCCCTCCTACCATCACCATCCCTCCTACCATCACCATCCCTCCTACCATCACCATCCCTCCTACCATCACCATCCCTCCTACCATCACCATCCCTCCTACCATCACCATCCCTCCTACCATCACCATCCCTCCTACCATCACCATCCCTCCTACCATCACCATCCCTCCTACCATCACCATCCCTCCTACCATCACCATCCCTCCTACCATCACCATCCTCCTACCATCACCATCCCTCCTACCATCACCATCCCTCCTACCATCACCATCCCTCCTACCATCACCATCCCTTCCTACCATCACCATCCTTTCCCACCATCACCATCCCTCCTACCATCACCATCCCTCCTACCATCACCATCCCTCCTACCATCACCATCCTTCCTACCATCACCATCCCTCCTACCATCACCATCCTCCTACCATCACCATCCTCCTACCATCACCATCCTCCTACCATCACCATCCTCCTACCATCACCATCCTTCCTACCATCACCATCCCTCCTACCATCACCATCCCTCCTACCATCACCATCCCTCCTACCATCACCATCCCTCCTACCATCACCATCCCTCCTACCATCACCATCCCTCCTACCATCACCATCCCTCCTACCATCACCATCCCTCCTACCATCACCATCCCTCCTACCATCACCATCCCTCCTACCATCACCATCCCTCCTACCATCACCATCCCTCCTACCATCACCATCCCTCCTACCATCACCATCCCTCCTACCATCACCATCCCTCCTACCATCACCATCCCTCCTACCATCACCATCCCTCCTACCATCACCATCCCTCCTACCATCACCATCCCTCCTACCATCACCATCCCTCCTACCATCACCATCCCAGATATCTTTCCGTGCCTCGTAAGAAAGGCTCTTGATCTAAGAAATGGAAGCCTTCCCTTTCCTCGGATCCAACATAATTGCCACCCATTCCCCAGGGCGATGTGTGACCCCTCCGGGTTTATCGCTCCCCCTTGATGGTAATTCCCAGCAGTGACGGAACATCAATCCTGAGTGATGTGCGATAGACTAAGCTGTGATCGGGGAATAGACTAAGCTGTGATCGGGGAATAGACTAAGCTGTGATCGGGGAATAGACTAAGCTGTGATCGGGGAATAGACTAAGCTGTGCATGTGGAACGGACTAAGCTGAAAATATGGAAGAGACCTAAGCTGTGTATGTTGAATAGACTAAGTTGTGTATGCTGAATAGACTAAGTTGTGTATGCTGAATAGACTAAGCTGTGTATGTTGAATAGAAAAAGCTGAATATCAGCTTAACACGTAGAGATAGTCTGAGCATACTGACGTGGGCTGTCAGAGACGAGAGAGAGAGAGACGGGGTAGAGAAACTTGGAAGAACTAAAGAATCAAAGAGAGACAGAGAGAGAGAGTCGTGAACTGAGCAAGTTTCAAGAAGATGTCGTTCTAGGTGAAACTTTACATAAGCACAACCTGGCAGAGTTTCACCCAGACCGAAACTTGCTTTATTAAAATTCTTACTGTGTCCGCGTGTCTATGATTCAATATGTGTCTGCTTGTGTCCTCGCTGTATCACCCAGACACCTGAAGGTTAGCAGAGGTGTGTGTCCTCTGAGTGCGGTCACTCACACCACGTCACTCTGAGTGCGGTCACTCACACCACATCACTCAGACCATGACTGGTATTGATACACCTCAGCCACTGACCCTCTGGTCTCTCGATTCCATTATCATCACTATATTTAGCACGCAAATCCGTTGACCTCCAGGATTACGCTCTCTCTCTGAGGCACTTCACTCTCTCTGAGGCACTTCACTCTTTCTGAGGCACTTCACTCTGAGGCACTTCATTGTACCAAATTATTGTTTACAAAGGAGCTGCTGCTGCCCAGCTGTACATGGCAGTTACACAGTGGGAACAAAAGGCGTGATTTCCCTGCCATATTCTACCACATAGGGTAGGGTTTCATACAAGGCGTTGAAATCTGTCATCCTGAACTGTGAGATTTCAGTAGATCAATAAGAATATCGTCAAGGATTCCAGTAAGGACTCATCAGCTACGGAAGCATAGCTGGAGGGCAGGGAGCTGGGAGGGGTAGAATGCGGAGACGCGGGAGGTAAATTTTAGGACAGAGTGGACGAAAGGAAAAACAACCGATATGGAGAAAGAATAACTTTGTCAGTGACAATTTCTTTGTAATCTATTGAACAGTTACGTACATCCAGGATAATTTATTTGATATATGCAGGACACTGTTATATCCTGTACTGCTGCATTGAACTTACATGGTGGGCGTGCAAACATTTATAGTGACCGGTGGTGGAAGCAGGTTGCTGACCCCTGCCTCTGACCGCAAGAGATTCTTGCCTCTGCTACAGTGTTGGAACACAAGCAGCTTCTTGCTTCTTCTCACCTATATTTTATGCTACTTTAGGCTCTGGAAATCAGTTACTATAAAGTTAGTCTCCCAGCTAGAACTGTTGGAAGCTGATGTTTGGTGTTTGAATCACAGTAATAACACTGCTTAGTGAAGTGTTGGTTGAGTCTTTCCTGTTGCTTGCTTAATAGTTTAAGCGTATCGACTACACTGGCATCATTAAGGTTACACTAGCCTTTTCATCACCAGTCAAGAATACTTTAAAATAGGGATTAATTAAAAATAAACTCAGTATATATATGTCGTGCCGAATAGGTAAAACTTGCGATTTTGGCTTAAATAGCAATGCTCTTCTGGCCGAATAAGACGAGCGAAAATTTGTGTATGCAATAATTTCGTAAAAATCATTCTGAACCTAGCGAAAAAAATATATTTCATTGTGTTTGTTTATTATTAAATTATTGTAAACTTATCTAAAATATATTTAGTTGGATTAGCCTAAATTAAACTGCGCTTCTTATAATAAGGTTAGGTAAGTTTTCTATTTTTTTTGGTACAAAATTATTATTTTTTACATTAATATAAATGAAAAAATGTATCTTTAAACGTATAAGAGATAATTTTAGAAAGGACTTAATTTTAAATGAGTTTTTGCTAATTGACCATACTCGCCCCTATCCTGTTCCTCATTCTCATATCAGACATAGACAGAGATGTAATCCATAGCATCGTGTCATCCTTTGCAGATTATAGTAAGATGTGCATGAGACTGTCATCCATTGATGGTACGGTTAACTTCCAAGATGATATAAACCAAGTTTTCCAATGGGGCACCATTGGTACAGTAAGTGTCCGGGGCCCAAGACTGTTCAACAGTCTCCCACCAGCCATAAGGGGAATTAAAAATCAATCCCTGGCTGCCTTCAAGAGGGAGGTGGACAGATACTTAAAGTCGGTGCCAGATCAGCCGGGTTGTGGTTCGTATGTTGAACTATATGCAGCCAGCAGTAACAGCCTGGTTGACCAGGCCATGATCCACCACGAGGCCTGGCCACAGATAGGGCCGCAGGGGCTTTGATCCCCGGAATACCCTCCAGGTAAACGCCAGGTAGTGCAGGACTCCGGTCGCTGGCAGACACAGTGGTCAAGGACTAACCAAAACGTCAGTTCTGGACTAACCAAAACGTCGTCATAATTTTCCTCGCTGAAGTCTGGGTTATATATGATGTTGTTTTCTGGTCTTTTAACAAGGTCAGATAGTCCTAATTTAGGTGAAAAAATATTAGAATTGTATTCAACGATAAAATGTATATTTTTACGATTTTTTTTCCTTATTTGGCTGTTGTGGCTGTGATGGAGAATAGTGAGGGAGGCGCCTAACCCATCCTGTAGCTCCCCATTTTAACTTATCTTAATCTCCAAACTCTGAATTCTCTGCTTAATATTCTCACCACATATTGTCGTCAACACGACATCTCTACTGCCTGCAGCCTCGCTGCAACATTCACAACCCATGCTACACACCTGTGCAACAGTGGTGGCTCCACTATACTCTCTTACATTCCCCTTTTTTGCTTGTATGGGTAAAGTTCCTTGTCTCCACAAATGCCTCAAAGCACCACCACCCTTCGTTGTTTCTATGGTTCACCTCATGTCTCCAAGTACCATCCTCCGACATGACCACTCGGGGCCAGATATCTGAATTCATTTACTTCCTCTATGTTCTCTCCCTCCAATCTGATATCCAATCTTTCATTGCCTATGTATTTTGTTATTCTCATCACTGCTCTTTCCTATATTCACTTTTAATTTCCTTTTACATCCCCTCCCAAATTCGCTTACCAACCTTCGCAGCTTCATTTTAGAATCTCCCAAATGAATAGTGTTATCGGAAAAAAAGGCAACTGTGACAACTCCCACTCCGTACAAGATTCACCGTTTATCAGTGGCACTCGTCTCTCTCCAGCAGACAGTGCCACACTTCTCTCCCCAGCAGACAGTGCCACACTTCTCTCCCCAGCAGACTAGAGTTCACTTCGTTGACAACACCATCCATCCACTTCCACAATCTTACTTTTGCTTCCTGAGTTTCGTTATATTAATGTTATCCATCAGATGAGCACGACACAGGTACAACACTTAGGCGGCTTTATTGTCGAAAATAAAAAAGCTCAAGTGATATTATTGATTTTGTTGCTCGAGTGTCTGATTCTCTGCAACGAGAAATGCAGCATATTTCAATCGAGTGCCTGATTCTCTGCAACGAGAAATGCAGCATATTGCAATCGAGTGGCTGATTTTATATAACGAAGAATGCAGAATATTGCAACCCCTAAATAGCCACAGGTGATGATTGCAGCATAGAATTTGGACTCCGAGAGACTAATAAAAATAATATTTGTAGATGTTTTGATTTTAAATTACGCGAGGTGCTGATAGTCTTGTCGCTGAAATATCTCTGTTTCATGTCTTAACTCTCATATATATTTTTTTAAACACAGCTGTCTTGTTTTTGAGTCCATCTGCTTGGTTAGAGCAAACTGTAAATCTCTTCACTGTCTGCTGTGCTTTATCCTCCCTGTCTGCTGTTCTGCTGTTGCATTTTGAAAGGCAGTGAGTGAGGAGACATGTTTGGGAAGAAAGGTGAGAGGTGGGAGCAATTGAGTGTGGTCAAGGACTGGCACGTACTGTAGGTGGGAGACTGTTGGTGGGAGATTGATGGTGGGAGACTGGTGGGGAGAAACTAGTGGTGGGAGACTGGTGGTGGGAGACTGTTGGTGAGAGACTGGTGGTGGGAGACTGATGGTGGGAGACTGTTGGTGGGAGACTGGTGGTGGGAGACTGATGGTGGGAGACTGATGGTGGGAGACTGGTGGTGAGAGACTGATGGTGGGAGACTGTTGGTGGGAGACTGTTGGTGGGAGACTGATGGTGGGAGACTGTTGGTGGGAGACTGATGGTGGGAGACTGATGGTGGGAGACTGGTGGTGGGAGACTGTTGGTGGGAGACATGATTGTGGGAGACTGTTGGTGGGAGACTGGTGGTGGGAAACTGTTGGTGGGAGACTGGTGGTGGGAGACTGATGGTGAGAGACTGGTGGTGGGAGACTGGTGGTGGGAGATGGTGGTGGGAGACTGATGGTGGGAGATTGGTGGTGGGAGACTGATGGTGAGAGACTGGTGGTGGGAGACTGATGGTGGGAGACTTATGGTGGGAGACGGGTGGTGGGAGACTGATGGTGGGAGACTGGTGGTGAGAGACTGGTGGTGAGAGACTGATGGTGGGAGACTGGTGGTGGGAGACTGATGGTGAGAGACTGGTGGTGGGAGACTGGTGGTGGGAGACTGGTGGTGGGAGACTGATGGTGGGAGACAGGTGGTGAGAGACTTGTGGTGGGAGACTGTTGTTGGGAGACTGGTGGTGGGAGACTGGTGGTGGGAGACTGGTGGTGGGAGTCTTATGGTGTGAGTAGAATATAATCCTAACTGTTGTATGATCCTTTCTGGTGTAAGATACAGCCCTGTTGTAGGGTACAATCCTGTTGTAGGGTACAATCCTGTTGTAGGGTACAATCATGTTGTAGGGTACAATCCTGTTGTAGGGTACAATCATGTTGTAGGGTACAATCCTGTTGTAGGGTACAATCCTGTTGTAGGGTACAATCATGTTGTAGGGTACAATCATGTAGGGTACAATCATGTTGTAGGGTACAATCATGTTGTAGGGTACAATCATGTTGTAGGGTACAATCATGTTGTAGGGTACAATCATGTTGTAGGGTACAATCATGTTGTAGGGTACAATCATGTTGTAGGGTACAATCATGTTGTAGGGTACAATCATGTTGTAGGGTACAATCCTGTTGTAGGGTACAATCCTGTTGTAGGGTACAATCCTGTTGTAGGGTACAATCCTGTTGTAGGGTACAATCCTGTTATAGGGTACAATCCTGTTGTAGGGTACAATCCTGTTGTAGGGTACAATCCTGTTGTAGGGTACAATCCAGCTACAGTGAAAATGTTAACATTGCCAAACTGGTCTATTTAGATCGGTGGCCCGTGGCTTCACATGCTGAGTGTCCGGGTTCGATTCCCGGCAAGTGTTGAAACATTGGACGTGTTTCCTTACACCGGTTGTCCATGTTCACCCATCAGTAAAATGGGTACCTGGGTGTTAGTCGACTGGTGTGGGTCGCATCTTGGGACAAAACTGACCTAATTTGTCCGAAATGTTCAGCATAACAAGAGGCTTTCTATACAGTAGTATGTCACTGATGTCAGCTATGGTCTGTATACCTTGTACATGTACTTGTAGTAAATAAAGATATTATTATTATTATTATTATTATTATTATTATTATTATTATTATTATTATTATTATTATTATTATTATTATTATTATTATTATTATTATAAGATCGTTGGCAGTTTTATTTCGTAACGCAATAAAACAAAAACAAAAACAAAGAAAAACTTGAAATAAACACAAAATAAAGGCCTTAGAATTTTTCTTGGCTGTCAAATATTTATGAAAATTCTTAATATGGGGAAAAAATGCTTATAGCTAATGTTAGTGTTAGAACACGTGACATCAAGGGCATGACAGTACAGAAGCTGCGTGACATCAAGGGCATGACAGTACAGAAGCTGGGTGACATCAAGGGCATGACAGTACAGAAGCTGCGTGACATCAAGGGCATGACAGTACAGAAGCTGCGTGACATCAAGGGTATGACAGTACAGAAGCTGCGTGACATCAAGAGCATGACAGTACAGAAGCTGCGTGACATCAAGGGTATGACAGTACAGAAGCTGCGTGACATCAAGGGTATGACAGTACAGAAGCTGCGTGACATCAAGAGCATGACAGTACAGAAGCTGCGTGACATCAAGGGTATGACAGTACAGAAGCTGCGTGACATCAAGGGCATGACAGTACAGAAGCTGCGTGACATCAAGGGCATGACAGCTGGTGCCTGGTGATCAAAACAATATCTCACAGATTATTGTTTGTATCATGGGGAGCGCTAAACCCGCAGGGAATATACAGCGGCTGTGAAAGGGGGTGATGGAAGGCATTCAGGCTCAATTCAGGAAACTGGAGCATAGATCCAATTCCCTAGATCAAGAGGCCCCTCCCCATCGTCAAGGAACCTCCCCTGAGGAGGTTGTCTTTAGGTGGATTCTAATAACAGCCACACACATAAAAAAATTTGGACTGCAAGAAGTGTATCATGTCAGTTAACAAGAGCATTTCCCACCACCCTGGCAGATAACAGTATACGATAGCACTATGCACTCTGATGGTTCTATAATACAAAGGTGTATTAGAATTAATACCTGGGCTTCTACCTTACAAACTGAGCTGTTTGTCATACTTGTTGCTCTCAAGATTATGGAAACTACAACTTCAGACTGTTTAATTGAAACTCACTCCCTATCCTAATTACTTGCTCTAAATAGCCTGGAGCATGCATGTAGCGTGCTTGTGTATGAAGCCTTTGTAGATTCCCACTCACATAGGCCTCCAGGAGCCTGACAGACTTGATGACCTGGTTAAACTAGCACTAAATAAAGAGAATGTCGAACATAATTTTGCCTTTTTTTTACGATTCGCAACCTATCTTCCCAAGCCTATTTCAAAGATCTTGATAATGTCGATCTATAGGTTATGCAACTGCATTGCCGCCACCTTCGTGGGGCTGGGCTATAGTGCTGGGTTTTAATGACTGTGAAGTGACTCCTGTGTTCAGGCTTCTTGCAGTTCTGGATGAACTGCAAGAAGCCTCTATTACTGTCAGTGACAAGATAACTTTAATCCTGAGATCACATCCACATTTTGCACCGGCTACATAAATATTGTGTTATTTGATGAGACTAAAGTAACACTGAGCAGTGTTTCTAGTGGTAATAAGATACAAGTGTTTTGTTGGGTTTGTGTCTCCATACTGTACTATGTTGAGAAACTATGTGAGGAAAATGTAAAATATGAAATGAATGTAATATTTTAAAGAAATAACTATGTCCAGTGGGGTCTTAGAAAGATCCATTGTGACCTGTAATCTTTATTTTTGCACTATTGCTCTCAGGATGAGCCCGGGGTGCTCAATAAACTAGCTTCTCACAATGAGCCCGGGGTGCACAAAATATACCGCTCGGGTGGCACAAGGTAAACTAACCAAACATTGTGACTTAATTCCATTAGTGTCCTTTGATCCTCTTCCTCAGGATGCTACCCACAAAAATAGTCGACCAACACCCCATGTACCTACTTACTGCTAGGTGAACAGTGGCAACAGATGTAAGGAAACCTGACCGTTTTCTCTCGTGCTGGGATCGAACCGAGTCCTTCAGATGTGAGCCAAATGCACTTTCACTTGATCTACCCGTATTGTGAGGAGGGAGGGGGGTAAAAAAAATAACTGGAGATGTGTGTAGTTTGTGGATCGTTAATGATAGGGTATTTTGGGTATGTGGGATTTTCGTAGGATGTATTGGGAAGGTTGGGAGGAAAGTAATGCTGTATAAAGGGAAGGTGGGGCTGTGGTGGGGAAGTGTAGAGGAATGTTTGAGAGGACAAAATCATTCCCGGCTCCTCTGTTGGCAAAGATCGTCTCTTGCTGCAAAGATTCTCTTTGCTTCTACTCCCTCATGTGTGTAAAATACTCTTTTTTATGATACCTCTTTTTTTCCACTGGCAGTTCCTCTTGTTATGTGCACCATGTGAAAGCTTTATTAAGTCAACTTTTCGTTTAAGGAGGACTTTATCAAGTAATGATTTGATAAAGCTTGAAACATCGCCTCAAATGAAGGCTTTACACTGCTCCGAGTATGTGTGTATTACTAGTATTTGTCGCCTTGCAGCTGCACTCTGTCGAATCTGAAGACTCTTAATACTTAATAGGCAGTTTTCTCAAAGCCTTGTTCTCTTGTTCTTTTCAGTGCTAACAGTATCAAAAATGGTTCCGTAATCGAATGTCCCATTGCTTCAAACCCATGAACATCTGTTGCTCCTGTCGTCCCCATCTCGCAAAGAATTTCAGTTGGCATATTTGTGACTACCTGAACTTCCTTCGCTGGTTCATGGTGACGGCTTTGTCGCCAGGAAGCAACACAGTCTCCCCAGACACTTGTCTTAATAAAACGACGACTTCTTCACTGGAGGGGTCATCCGTTCCTCTACCCCGGCTAACTTTTCACTTCATTTACACAAAATAAAGGATCACACACGATACCATGAGAGGAGTATATTTTTATGTTAAAAAGATATTCCTGACTGGTGCCGAACAGGTGACATGTAATCTTAATGACCCTCGTGTAATCGATTGGGCTTAAAGCCCAATTAACCAACCATCCAAAGGATCAATCACTAAAGAACAAAAAGGCACAATACCTTGACTGAAACACTATACAAATAACCCACACATAGGAGAGAGACGCTTACGACGACGTTTCGGTCCGATTTGGATAATTTTACAAAGTCACACAGTGACTTTGTAAATGATCCAAGTCGGACCGAAACGTCGTCGTAAGCTCCTCTCTTCTATGTTCGGGTTATTTGTATAAAGGATCACTACCTCTCTCTCTCTCTCTCTGGTATCCTAAATACTCTGAGGGTCGTCTTCCCTGCCAAAAGCATCGTCAGATGCCTGTGATGCCCTGGCTCATGCAGCATAATGCATGACTCAGCCAGGGTTTCCTCTGCTTCATTTAGCACGACCTAAATACACCTCGTTAGTTTTGTCTACTGTGCATATGTCAATCGTTGGTCCTTTAGCATTGTTGTGACGATCCCAACATTCGTTGTCTTGTTTGCTTTCACTGCTTCGTTGCTTCACTTTTTTCTTGCCTCTGGGATCATCAGTAGTTCTGCACCTGATGAATAAGACACATCTGCTGAAACGTTTCGCCTACGCAGCAACCTTCTTCAGTCGAAGCCATTGAAATAACTCCTTCGTCTCTCTATTTGATTTAATTTCTGTGTTTTGTTATCAGATCTGGTTTAGCTCTTTCCACCCATATTATATTTTCATAGTTTTAGACTCTTCTTTAAATAAACTTTTTTCCTGATTAATTAGATAAATGTGCAACATCTGGGTATCTTTATTTGATAGACGTTTCGCCCTCCAGTGGCTTTGTTAGTACGATTACCTCACCTACTGTCTCCTGTATATAATTCTACGAGGCTGAGGGACTGATTATTTCTTCTACAGTGTTCCGTTTATATTGTTGTATTGTACTGATAAAGCCACTGGTTGGCGAAACGTCTATACCAAATAACGATACCCAGATGTTGCACACATGTCTAATTCATCATCTTATCGGTATTTTATACTATTGATATAAACATTTTTCTATCCCCCTTTTTAATCTTTTAGTTTTACCAATGGTTGTAATCCACATATCCAGTGCCTCTACATAATACCATTGCTTATATCTGTTGATTTTGTTAATCCTGAGTAGCTTAACAGTCGTCTGTCTCTCTCTCTCTCTCTCTTTTTTTTTTCTTCTCTGAAAAATGTCAGTTAAAAACGTCATTCTGGTTCCTGCAGCTTTGTATTGCTTCCGTATCTTATATACACTGCCGAGACTTCCTGCACCGCCACGACTGGCATCGTCCTCATTTATCTTCCTCTTTTCCATCCCTGCGTTCCTTGTTAACATTTTTTCTTAGTGCTGCTTTTTCTGTGTGTGTGTACTCACCTAGTTGTGGTTGCAGGGGTCGAGTCATAGCTCCTGGCCCCGCCTCTTCACTGGCCGCTACTGGGTCACTCTCCCTGCGCCATGTGCTTTATCATACCTCTTCTTAAAGCTATGAATGGATCCTGCCTCCACTACATCGCTTCCCAAGCTATTCCACTTCCCGACCACTCTGTGACTGAAGAAATACTTCCTAACATCTCTGTGATTCATCTGATTCTTCAACTTCCAACTGTGTCCCCTTGTTGCTGTGTCCCATCTCTGGAACATTCTGTCTCTGTCCACCTTGTCAATTCCTCTCAGTATTTTATATGTTAAGTAAAAGGACACAAATGCAACTAATGTGACATTTTATTGTGGCAACGTTTCGCTCTCCAGGAGCTTTGTCAAGCCGTTACAAACAATACATGGACACAGAGGGTATATATATGCTCAGAGTGAGGTGTAATACTAGTGGTGGTTGTAGTAGTAGAGACATAAGTTGTAGTAGTAGTAGTAGTACAATAAGGTAGAATAATCAACTTGCACATGAGGAAAAGGTGAAAGCAATTACTTGGGTAGCACAAAAATATTTCTGTTGGAGGTTAGATTAGAGAAGACCTGTGTCAGTGTTCCACCTCTGCAAAGTTCCTTGTGTAGTATTGTATGTGATGGCAGGGTTTACTGTTTTCAGGAGGATTCTTGCTAAGACTTCAGAGATGGTGAAGCTGCCTTTGTTTTGTTTAACTGTGTTAGAAACAGCGATAAGTGCTGATTCAAGGCACTTGCGTCTGCGGAAATTAGTTTCTTTGATTACTAATTGGGCGTCTCTAAATTTCATGAGATGATTGGTGGAATTCCGGTGTTGTACGCAGGCATTGTTCAGGTTATCGTTCCTACATGCATTAATGTGTTCATTGAGGCGTGTTTCGAGGTTTCTTGCTGTTTCACCTACATAAATCCTGTCGCAGCCTGCACAGGGTATAGTGTAAACACCTGCGTTGATTTATTCATGGTGCTTGGATTTTGTCCTGGTTAGATCCTTTATAGAAGTGCTGGAAGCGATGGCGATTCTGGTGTTAGCTTTAGCAAGTATGTACTTTAGAAATGTTTGATGCAACCTGGCTGTTGGTAAGAATTATAACTTTGTTTGGAGTGGTGTTGACGCGTGGAGAAATAATGATCTGAAGAGCTCTTCTTTTGCAATCTTTGATGAAAAAGGAAGGAAAATGTAAATCAGTGAAGGTTTGGTGAATGTATGTGCATTCCTCGTCAAGAAACTCAGGACTGCAAATTCGGTAAGCTCTTAGGAAGAATCCGATGATGATGCCTCTTTTGGTCTTAGTATCTTGACTGGAATAGAAGTGTGTGAGATCATTTTTATTTGTAGGTTTCCGGTAATCTTGAAATCTTAGGTTGTTATCTACTTTGTGGATGAGGACGTCTAGAAAGGGTAGCTTGTCATTGGACTCTTCTTCTAGTGTAAACTGGATCGCCGGTTCAACTGCGTTGAGCCTTGCCTGAAGATTCCGTACATCAAAACGTTTGGGAGTTATTACGAGGACGTCGTCCACGTAACGTAACCAAGTGACGCTTGAGGGGATGATGTTGGCGAAGTGTTCAGCCTCTAGGTGTTCCATGTACAAGTTAGCTAAGACGGCACTGATGGGGGACCCCATTTCCATGCCGTATTTTTGTTTGAAGAGCAAACAACCATACGGCTCTACAAACAAACATACGGTGGAAATAAATGGTATAAAATACCGACACAATGGAAAAATAAACACATAAGCAGTATAATGACTGCAGCAAATTATACGTCGGCGAAACATCCAGAGACCTACAAACACGTATTTCAGAACACCAGTACGCAGGCAGATCTGACGACCCAAGAAATGCCTGTGTTCAACACCGAAATTTACACAACCATTTAATCAACTACAGAAACGCAAGACTCATCGCCAGAGAAGACAACACGCAATACCGAAGAATCCTGGAATCATCACTTATCTGTATATCCAACAACTTCAACCAGAACAACGGCTTCTATAACATAGCTGAACCTATTGCCAAGAAACTTCTTCAACGCTATCCCACATAGAACTTAAGAATGGAACACTGCAGGTCCTTTAAGTCACACAAGGTTTTAAACTATCACCCTACTTTGAAGACTGTCACATGCAGCATTCTCCACCTGACCCAGCATTCTCCACCTGACTAAATCTTATAAATACTCATGTTACTCTTTTTCCAGGTAGATCTGTCTGTGACTCGATAAAGCCCACTGCGTGGGTGAAACGTTGTCAATAAAGGATCACATTATACTGCTTATGTGTTTATTTTTCCAAACAAACATACGGCATGGGAATGGAACACCTAGAGGCTGAACACTTCGTCAACATCATCCCCTCAAGCGTCACTTGGTTACGTTACGTGGACGACGTCCTCGTAATAACTCCCAAACGTTTTGATGTACGGAATCTTCAGGTAAGGCTGAACGCAGTAGAACCGGCGATCCAAACAAAGTTATAATTCTTCCCAACAGCCAGGTTGCATCGAACATTTCTAAAGTACTTGCTAAAGCTAACACCAGAGTCGCCATCGCTTCCAACACTTCTATAAAGGATCTAACCAGGACAAAATCCAAGCACCATGAACCAATCAACGCAGGTGTTTACACTATACCCTGTGGAGGCTGCGACAGGATTTATGTAGGTGAAACAGCAAGAAACCTCGAAACACGATAACCTGAACAACGCCTGCGTACAATACCGAAATTCCACCAATCATCTCAAGAAATTCAGAGACGCCCGATTAGTAATCAAAGAAACTAATTTCCGCAAACGCAAGTGCCTTGAATCAGCACTTATCGCTGTTTCTAACACAGTTAAACAAAACAAAGGCAGCTGTTCCTCCTTTCTTATGTGTATATGAATGGTTCAGAGAACCGACAAGTTATAAATTAGACACATGCAACACTTGGGTATCTTTATTGAGGAAACGTTTCGCCACACAGTGGCTTCATCAGTCCAATACAAAGTAGAAAGGTGTAAGGAGGGGAGGAGTTTGAGGTAATCAGTCCCTCGGCCTGGAGTCGATGTGTTCAGTCCATCAATCTTGTAGAAAATACAGCATATGTCCGTAGACGTGGCTTATATACTATATATACTTATATACTTGTCCAATCTCTTTTTATGTTACCCAAAGTTGTAACTATCACCCTACTTTGAAGATTGTCTCATGCAGCATTCTCCACCTGACTAAATCCTATAAATACTCATGTATCTTTTATCCGGGTAGATCTGTTTGTGACTCGATAAAGCCCACTGCGTGGGCGAAACGTTGTCAATAAAGGCTCACATTATACTGTTTATGTGTTTATTTTTCCATTTATACCATTTATTTCCAGGATCAGTGAACCTCTGACGATATGTTTAGCACATGGCTGAGTCTTAGTTCCTTGTCTTTCACTGAACCTGGCAAATTTTATCCCTCCTCCTCTTCCTTTCCTTCCTGAACAAGACTCGGTCTTCTAACCTGCCTTATCCCTCCCTGATCCTCGCGGCTTTGCATTTTCTTCGGATTTAACTCCAGAAACAATTTGTCTGACTACCACTTTAGTCCGTCCAAGTCTTGCTGTTTCCGCTCTCATGTTTTTATCTCTCTCATTAATTTCACATTATCAGTAAATAGGAACACCTGAGACTCAGTCTCATCTTGATGGTTATTTACGTATGAGTAACGTACCAAGCCTTGTGGTACCTGGTACCAAGCCTTGTGGTACCTGGTACCAAGCCTTGTGGTACCTGGTACCAAGCCTTGTGGTACCTGGTACCAAGCCTTGTGGTACCTGGTACCAAGCCTTGTGGTACTTGGTACCAAGCCTTGTGGTACCTGGTACCAAGCCTTGTGGTACCTGGTACCAAGCCTTGTGGTACCTGGTACCAAGCCTTGTGGTACCTGGTACCAAGCCTTGTGGTACCTGGTACCAAGCCTTGTGGTACCTGGTACCAAGCCTTGTGGTGTACAAGAATGGTATACAATACCGACAAGATGAAATTAAGACATGTGCAACATCTGGGTATCTTTATTGTAGACGTTTCGCCCTCCAGTGGCTTTATCAATACAATAATGTCCTATAATTTGTATTGATAAAGCCACTGGATGGCGAAACGTCTACAATAAAGATACCCAGATGTTGCACATGTGTCTTAATTTCATCAAGCCTTGTGGTTTGATAAATTAGACACATATGCAACACTTGGGTATCTTTATTGAGGAAAACGTTTCGCCACACAGTGGCTTCATCAGTCCAATACAAAATAGAAAGTTGTAAAGAGAGGAGGAGTTTGAGGTAATCAGTCCCTCGGCCTGGAGTCGATGTGTTCAGTCCATCAATCTTGTAGTAAATACAGCATAGGGCAAAAGAAGTTGCTTATATACTGTAGACAGGTGAGATGAAGCAGGAGGAGGCGGGGTCATAGTGGTACCATCCACTAGTCGAAGTAGGTCTTCGTCCAAAGGTTGGACAAGTGTTGAAGAATGTTTGGAAATAGGGTAGTTGACGAGTGGAACAGTCTGCCTAGTAGGGTTATTGAAGCTAGGACCTTGGGTAATTTCAAGTTTAGGTTGGATAAATTCATGAGTGAGAGGGGTTGGATTTGAGTGGGAATTGCACATGAGTAAATAGGATTATCAAGCTTATTTCTTGGGTAGCATTGAAGATTGGGTTGAACAAATATTCGGTTAGTGGGATGGAATGTGAAGGACCTGCCTAGTATGGGCCAACAGGCCTGCTGCAGTGTTCATCCTTTCTTATGTTCTTAAGATCCCAACTTCCCTACTTCGACTAGTGGATGGTACCACTATGACCCCGCCTCCTCCTGCTTCGCCTCACCTGACTACAGTATATAAGCAACTTCTTTTGCCCTATGCTGTATTTACTACAAGATTGATGGACTGAACACATCGACTCCAGGCCGAGGGACTGATTACCTCAAACTTCTCCTCTCTTTACAACTTTCTATTTTGTATTGGACTGATGAAGCCACTGTGTGGCGAAACGTTTTCCTCAATAAAGATACCCAAGTGTTGCATATGTCTAATTTATCAACTTGTCGGTTCTCTGAACCATTCATCTACTACCTGGTACCAAGCCTTGTGGTACCTGGTACCAAGCCTTGTGGTACTTGGTACCAAGCCTTGTGGTACCTGGTACCAAGCCTTGTGGTACCTGGCACCAAGCCTTGTGGTACCTGGTACCAAGCCTTGTGGTACCTGGTACCAAGGCTTGTGGTACCTGGTACCAAGCCTTGTGGTACCTGGTACCAAGTCTTGTGGTACCCGGTACCAAGGCTTGTGGTACCCGGTACCAAGGCTTGTGGTACCTGGTACCAAGCTTTGTGGTACCTGGTACCAAGCATTGTGGTACCCGGTACCAAGGCTTGTGGTACCCGGTACCAAGGCTTGTGGTACCCGGTACCAAGCCTCCTCCAGGGACAGTTTATTTACCCTCCTTCCTTCCCATCTCAGAGATAACAGCAACAACAACAACAAGTCTAACGCCACAACACTGAACGGGTGGGAATTGAACCCATGGCCAGCTAGTCCCAGACCATTGGGCCAGCAGGCTCTAATAGGATTCATCCAGGTAGGTATATTTTTGTACATAGCGAGGTTAGCATGGGCCACCACTGTGACCACAAATTCGTGTTTTATGCAGACGAATCCCCACACCAGCGTGGCTGTGGCGAGCTCTAGCTCAAGTCCCTTGAAAACCGCCATCATATGTTTATAAACTTTATAAACAGACACAATTTGTAAAATTAAACATGATTCCCGCGACTAGTGACCCTAAATTAATGAAGTACGGATAGTTTAATCCAGAAACATTTGTGCTGAAGACAAGTGATGTTGATGGGTCAGGAACTTCCTGATCCAGCTGAACAATTATCTTCTTCCATGTGTCTACTTTTCTAGTTGTTCAATGGAACAGTTTTTGAGAAGACTTGGATGATAGACCTACAGAAGAGTTAATCAGCAGTTAATTTTTTTTATTTTATTAATATTATATATTTAATATATATACACATATCTAAACACCTGCACAAACACCTACATACACATACCTACATACACACACTTACATACACATATCTACATGCAAATACTTACACATACCTACTTGCACACCTAAACACACACATACCTACACACACCTACATACACCTACACACACCTATACACACACACATACACACACATACCTACACACACCTATACATACCTACGCACACACCTACACATATACCAACATACACACACTTCTACACACACCTACATATGCACACCAACATACATACACCGACATACACACACCAACATTCACACACCGACATACACACACACCAACATACACACACCGACATACACACACCAACATACACACACCAACATACACACACCAACATACACACACCGACATACACACACCAACATACACACACCAACATACACACACCAACATACACACACCGACATACACACACCAACATACACACACAATTGTTAAGTAAAAGGACACAAATGCAACTAATGTGACATTTTATTGTGGCAACGTTTCGCTCTCCAGGAGCTTTGTCAAGCCGTTACAAGCGATACATGGACACAGTGGGTTTATATATACTCTCAAAGTGAGGTGAAATACTAGTGGTGGTCGTAGTAGTGATAGTAGTAGTAGTAGTAGTAATACAGTAGTAGTAATACAGTAGTAGTAATACAGCAACACACAAGTGTTGCTGTGTATACAGTGTTTCTGTCACTCATACTCAGTTGTTCACTTGAAATTACTTGTTATTAAATTATTAACAATAAGTGAAGCAATTATCCCGGGGAGTGGAACTGCATTACCCTGACTACCCCAGCTGTTGTACACCAGTGTTGTACACCAGTGTTGTACACCAGTGTTGTACACCAGTGTTGTACACCAGTGTTGTACACCAGTGTTGTACACCAGTGTTGTACACCAGTGTTGTACACCAGTGTTGTACACCAGTGTTGTACACCAGTGTTGTACACCAGTGTTGTACACCAGTGTTGTACACCAGTGTTGTACACTAGTGTTGTACACTAGTGTTGTACACCAGTGTTGTACACCAGTGTTGTACACCAGTGTTGTACACCAGTGTTGTACACCGTGTTGTACACCAGTGTTGTACACCAGTGTTGTACAACACTGGTGTACAACACCACACTGGTGTATAACACTTGTATACACCCCTACAGTGGTGTACAATATTATTGTACACCACCATAGTGGTGTATAACATTAGTGGACAAAACCACAGTGGTGTACAACACCAGTATAGAACACCTCAGTGGTTTACAAAACTAGTGTACAACACAACAGTGGGTGTACAACATTACAGGGGTCTATACCATTAGTGTACTAAACCATAGTGTACAACACCACAGTGTACAATACTAGTGTAAAACACTAGTGTACGACACCACAGTGTACAACACTAGTGAACAACACCACAGTAGTGTATAAAACTAGTGTATAACACCACAGTAGTGTACAGCATCACAGTTGTATACAAAACTAGTTTTCAATACAGTGGTGCACATAACCAGTGTTCAGCGCCATAGGGGTTTGCAGCGCCGGTGTACAGTGGTGTACAACGCCGGTATTTAGCGCTACAGTGGTGTACAGCGCCGGTATTCAGCGTTACAGTGGTGTGCAGCGCCGGTGCACAGCGCCACAGTGGTGTACAGCGCTACAGTGGTGTACAGCTCTACAGTGGTATACAGTGGTAGAGTGGTGTACAGTGCTACAGTGGTGTACAGCACAACAGTGGTGTACAGCACAACAGTGGTGTACAGTGCTACAGTGGTGTACAGTGCTACAGTGGTGCAGAGCGCTACAGTGGTGTACAGCGCTACAGTGGTGTACAGCACAACAGTGGTGTACAGCACAACAGTGGTGTACAGTGCTACAGTGGTGTACAGTGCTACAGTGGTGCACAGCGCCACAGTGGTGTACAGCGCTACAGTGGTGTACAGCACAACAGTGGTGTACAGCACAACAGTGGTGTACAGTGCTACAGTGGTGTACAGTGCTACAGTGGTGCAGAGCGCTACAGTGGTGTACAGTGCTACAGAGGTGTACAGTGCTACAGTGGTGTACAGTGCTACAGTGGTGTACGGTGCTACAGTAGTGTACAGTACCTACAGTGGTGTACAGTGCTACAGTGGTGTACAGTGCTAAAGTGGTCTACAGTGCTACAGTGGAGTACAGCGCTACACTGGTGTACAGTGCTACACTGGTGTACGGTTCTACAGTGGTATAAAACGCTACAGTGTACAGTGCTATAGTGGTGTACAGTGCTACAGTGGTGTACAGTGCTACAGTGGAGTACGGTGCTACAGTAGTGTACAGTGCTACAGTGGTGTACAGTGCTACAGTGGTATACAGTGCTACAGTGGTGTACAGTGCTACAGTGGTGTACAGCGCAACACTGGTGTACAGTGCTACACTGGTGTACGCTTCTACAGTGGTGTACAGCGCTACAGTGTACAGTGCTACAGTGGTGTACAGTGCTACAGTGGTGTACAATGCTACAGCGGTGTACAGTGCTACAGTGGTGTACAGTGCTACACTGATGTACGGTTCTACAGTGGTGTACAGCGCTACAGTGCTACAGTGGTGTACCACTTGGCACTGTAATATCATCGACGTTTTCTAAGTGAGATACTTTGCATAGATGTACTTTAAATGTGATTCAACACACACACACACACACACACACGTACATCAGATCCATACTGGAGTATGCAGCACCAATTTGGAACCCACACCTGGTCAAGCATGTCAGGAAATTAGAAAAAGTGCAAAGGTTTGCAACAAGGCTAGTTCCAGAGCTAAGGGGAATGTCCTACAAAGAAAAGTTAAGAGAAATTGGACTGACGACACTGGAGGACAGGAGGGTTAGGGGAGACATGATAACGACATACAAAATACTGCGAGGAATTGACAAGGTGGACAGAGACATGATGTTCCAGAGATGGGACACATAAACAAGGGGTCACAATTGGAAGTTGAAGACTCAGATGAGTCGAAGAGATGTTAGGAAGTATTTCTTTAGTCATAGAGTTGTTAGGAAGTGGAATAGTCTGGCAAGTGACGTAGTGGAGGCAGGAACCATACATAGTTTTAAGACGAGGTATGATAAAGCTCATGGAGCAAGGAAAGAGAGGACCTAGTAGCGACCAATTAAGAAGCGGGGGCAGGAACTATGAATTGACCCCTGCAACCACAAATAGGTGCGTATACACACACACAAGGTAAGAGAAGTAAGGCAAGAGAGAGGGATGAGTAAACTGCATCTTTCTGGACTGTAGAAAAGCTTTCAACACAGTACCACACAAGAGACTGGTTGAAATGCTACATGAGCAGACAGGAATAGCATGGAAAGTACTGCAATGGATCAGGAAATACATGACAAGAAGGAATCACTGTGTTGGTGCGTGACGAGGTGTCAGAGAGGGCGCTTGTGTCGAGTGGGGTTCCACAAGGGTCAATCTTTGGCCAATTGCTGTTTCTTGTATATGTGAATGACATGACGGAAGGGATAGATTCAGAGGTACACCTACAAGGGGATCTGGACAGGATGTAAGCCTGATCTGGCAAATGTCTCCTGGAGTTTAACCCCAGCAAGTGCAACGTCATGATGCTGGTGGAAGGACAAAGATAGACTGCATACGGAGTACAATCTAGGAGTTCAATGGCTGCAGAACTCACTCAAGGAAAAGGATCTTGGGGTGAACATCATACCAAGCACATCTCCTGAGTCACAAATCAACCAAATATTCATAAAGACACAAACCTAAGCGAAACCTCTCTACGGAAGCCGTACGAGAGGAGAACATTCACATGAAGTCATTGTTAGTTCTACCATGTACTGTCACATTCACATTGAACCACTGTTAGTGCTACCACGAAGTATCACATTCACACTGAGTCACTGTCAGTGTTAGAACGAGGTATCACATTCACACTGAGTCACTGTCAGTGTTAGAACGAGGTATCACATTCACACTGATTCACTGTTAGTGTTAGAACGAGATATCACATTCACACTGAGTCACTGTCAGTGTTAGAACGAGGTATCACATTCACACTGATTCACTGTTAGTGTTAGAACGAGGTATCACATTCACACTGAGTCACTGTTAGTGTTAGAACGAGGTATCACATTCACACTGATTCACTGTTAGTGTTAGAACGAGGTATCACATTCACACTGATTCACTGTTAGTGTTAGAACGAGGTATCACATTCACACTGAGTCACTGTTAGTGTTAGAACGCGGTATCACATTCACACTGATTCACTGTTAGTGTTAGAACGAGGTATCACATTCACACTGAGTCACTGTTAATGCTACCAGGAAATGAAACACACTTCACATATCTTCACCATCAGAAGCTACAACTAACCAAATACAACTCAGACTGTAGACTGTCAACATGTCAGATGACCAGAAGCTCCAGCTGTGTGTCAACATGTCAGATGACCAGAAGCTCCAGCTGTGTGTCAACATGTCAGATGACCAGAAGCTCCAGCTGTGTGTCAACATGTCAGATGACCAGAAGCTCCAGCTGTGGGTCATCAGCTGGAGGAAACACTTGTCCTGTTTCCCACAAGCTTCACCTAACCTATTAACATGAGTGCCGCTTAAAAGGATTCGTATACAATTATATATGTATTTTTTTACGAGTTTCCTGACCGCCCCTGCGGGTGCGTGGACCAGCTGCTGCTCAGTGATGAAAAAAAAAAGTTTACGTGGGGGAGGTGGGCCAAAAAATAAAAAAAGATCCGTTTTTAATAGTTAAACAACAGAAATACGGCGTTTAGAAAGGTCAGCAATTTTGGTGATGCAGTGAGAAAGGCAGTGTTGGCAGTGAAAGTTTTATTACGACGTTTCATCCATGACTGCACTTGCATCGAGTCCAGTCATGAACGAAACGTCTGAAATGAAGTTTTTTTTCTCTAGTAACCCACTCACCAGTGTTTGTTCTCTACTTGGCGGGTCACTGCATCGTTCATGGTGTCTAGAGGCTGTCATGACAGTCATTGAAGCACTACTGATTATACTGAGACATATCATGTGGTCACGTCACTGACTGCAGCAACACATATCATGTGGTCATGTCGCTGCAGCAACACACATCACGTGCTCATGTCACTGACTGCAGCAACACATATCATGTGGTCATGTCACTGCAGCAACACACATCATGTGTTCATGTCACTGGTTATTTAATAACGACGTTTCGCCCACACAGTGGATCGTTTTATAGCTTTTATTTCCACTCTTTTTTGATCGAAACTTTATTGACCTATAAAAATTAATAATGACTAGTAATAAAATTAATAATGAACTCTTTATTCTTAATAAAAGGATTATGACTATTGATAAAAGTAATAATGACTTCATTGATAAAATAATTATGACTTGTTTATTAAAAAAATAATAATGATTATTAAAAAAATAATGATCTCTTTATTCTAAAAATGATAATAATGACCTCATTTTTCTTAATATTAATATATAATATTAGTAATAATGAGGCGATGCCTGGTCATGGACCAGGGGGGGGCGTTGACCCCCGAAACACCCTCCAGGTATACTTCAGGTATGCTGCCATAAGCGTGTTTGTTAGTGCAGGGTCGTGAATGTCTTCGTGAAAACCCAAAATGTACACACAGACATGTTGACGTACACAGTGATGTACATGCACGTTCTGACGTCACTGTGACGTACACACACTGACGTCACTGTGACGTTCATACTCTAATAAACAATCCTATTACGTGTCTTAATATTGATAAATTTCTTGACGCATTAATTTTAATTACCAATAAATACTTAGCCTGAAGTCATGGTTTAAAAGACTACGAGACGTAGATAACTACCTGGTTTAACGTTATATATATATATATATATATATATATATATATATATATATATATATATATATATATATATATATATATATATATATATATATAAAAGTACAGTATATTATATAACACTATATTTTTTAAATTAATTATATATTATATATATATATATATATATATATATATATACTCGATACACATTCTGGATCTGTTTCATGAATCACCATAACCTGATGATGTCACCACGGTGGTGACGAAAGGCCTTAGAGAGCTGAAGTTTATATAATTTATTTGCTTGTTAAACATTTTGCACTCTGACGGGACTGGTGACCATTCCTTTAATTTTATGAAGGTTTATATGGCAGGTAAATCTCAGAAAATTGTATTTTTGTGGGTTATAGACATTTATTTTTATCTTCCTCTAAAAATTCTATTAGTAGTAAATCCAGTAAAGTTTCGTTCAAGTTTTAATGGTAAACTCAGTAAAGTTTCCTTCTCAGTTTCCATAAAGAAGTTTGCTGAATTATGTCCCTTTAAATCAGTTATTACCTGACTAAAACACCGTCAACACACGCTGCTAGTTAACACTTTTACCCACATGTATTTACCTTAATTTTTTCAACATATAATTTCCTTTATTTTTCAACATGTTTTTTCTTTATTTTTCAACATATATTTGTCTTTATTTTTCAACATATATTTGCCTTTATTTTTCAATATATATTTGTCTTTATTTTTCAACATGTATTTACCTATTTTTTGTAAGTTTGATTATACATTTCTGTGATGTGAAAATCTTGTTGATTGTTGTTGGTGTTATGACTGAAATGGGTTTTCAATGTGCCAACAGCAGGTGAAAATACGGTGGTACCTCGGTATACGTCCTTAATACGTTCCAGGACCTTGGACGAATACCGAGGTACCACTGTACCTAAAATGGGGTGGAGGGGGATGGCGTTAAGGGGATTAATGGCAGGGAGACACCTGGTGCTGCAAAAGAAAAAAAAAACTTTACTGTGGACAACGTTTCGCTCTAGAGCTGGGTCAAGTCAGGTTTCTTTCTGTGTAGAGCTGGGTCAAGTCAGGTTTCTTTCTGTGTAGAGCTGGGTCAAGTCAGGTTTCTTTCTGTGTAGAGCTGGGTCAAGTCAGGTTTCTTTCTGTGTAGAGCTGGGTCAAGTCAGGTTTCTCTCTGTGTAGAGCTGGGTCAAGTCCGATTTCTCTCTGTGTAGAGCTGGGTCAAGTCAGGTTTCTCTCTGTGTAGAGCTGGGTCAAGTCAGGTTTCTCTCTGTGTAGAGCTAGGTCAAGTCAGGTTTCTCTCTGTGTAGAGCTGGGTCAAGTCAGGTTTCTCTCTGTTTAGAGCTAGGTCAAGTCAGGTTTCTCTCTGTGTAGAGCTGGGTCAAGTCAGGTTTCTCTCTGTGTAGAGCTGGGTCAAGTCAGGTTTCTCTCTGTGTAGAGCTGGGTCAAGTCAGGTTTCTCTCTGTGTAGAGCTGGGTCAAGTCAGGTTTCTCTCTGTGTAGAGCTGGGTCAAGTCAGGGTTCTCTCGTGTAGAGCTGGGTCAAGTCAGGTTTCTCTCTGTGTAGAGCTGGGTCAAGTCAGGGTTCTCTCTGTGTAGAGCTGGGTCAAGTCAGGTTTCTCTCTGTGTAGAGCTGGGTCAAGTCAGGTTTCTCTCTGTGTAGAGCTGGGTCAAGTCAGGTTTCTCTCTGTGTAGAGCTGGGTCAAGTCAGGTTTCTCTCTGTGTAGAGCTGGGTCAAGTCAGGGTTCTCTCTGTGTAGAGCTGGGTCAAGTCAGGTTTCTCTCTGTGTAGAGCTGGGTCAAGTCAGGGTTCTCTCTGTGTAGAGCTGGGTCAAGTCAGGTTTCTCTCTGTGTAGAGCTGGGTCAAGTCAGGTTTCTCTCTGTGTAGAGCTGGGTCAAGTCAGGGTTCTCTCTGTGTAGAGCTGGGTCAAGTCAGGTTTCTCTCTGTGTAGAGCTGGGTCAAGTCTTAAGGGTGAAAAAGATATTGATAGCGATAATGTGGATGAAAGAACACAGGTGTGTGCATTACACAGGTGTGTGTATTACACAGGTGTGTGTATTACACAGGTGTGTGTATTACACAGGTGTGTGCATTACACAGGATATCTGTACTGGAAACGTTTTGGTCTTTTTACCTTCGTCACTCCTACGACCAAGGATCCAGGACCGAAACGTTTCGAGTAAAGATGTTTTGAATGTATGCACTTGTGTTCTGTGGTTTTTAACAAGGCATAACTTGATAAAGCTCTACACAGAGTGAAACATGACTTGATAAAGCTCTACACAGAGTGAAGCATGACTTATAAAGCTCTACACGGGGTGAAATATGACTTGATGAAGCTCTACACAGAGTGAAATATGACTTGATAAAGCTCTAGAGTGAAACATGACTTAATAAAGCTCTACACAGAGTAAAATATGACTTGATAAAGCTCTAGAGTGAAACATGTCTTAATAAAGCTCTACACAGAGTGAAACATGACTTGATAAAGTTCTACACACATCCAACTGCAGACTACATTAAAGGTTTGTGAGGGCCAGGTTATAGACCGGACCTCGGGGGCGTTGACCCCCGGAACTCCCCCTAGGTAGACTCCCGGTAGGAAGGTAGGTAGGCAGGTCTTTTCACTTCCATATTCATAGGTTAGTTCTTGAAGGCAGAGGTCAGGTGTCTCTGAGAGAGCGAGAATTTAAAATACTGGCTCTCTCAAATCAAAGCTTTAATTAAATCAAAGAATTGACGGAATATAGGCTCTTAATATGTCCCCAGAAATGTCACAAGGAAGGCTGCCTGCATAAAGAGGAAAAGAGAGGTTAAAAGAGAGATGGGTTGCATAAAAAGAGAGCGCATGAGATAGTAGGTGGAACCCTGAGGGGAAATGTTTTGCTGATAATGTAAAGTGATGGAGAAACGATTAAAGAGAGGAAATGAAGAGATGGAAGGACTGGAGCGGCTGGTAGTGAAAGTGGGAAGCTGGACACGGGGCAGATAATGAGATGAATTTTTGAATGTTGATGGGGAATAGTAGATAAATTTTCACGCTGGGGACAACGAAGAATGTAGTTTATTTTAGAATGAATGAAAAACCGAGAGTGTAAAGGAAGTGAGGGAAGCGGTAATGTGAAAGTTATTGGAACGGGAGGGAGGGAGGGAGGGAGGGAGGTCTTGGAAGAATATGGAATTGGAAATGCAACTGTAAAATCCTTTGAGGATCAAGTGTTGGAATGGTTAAGACACATTGTTCCAACAAGTCAATGAAAGGACAGTGAGTTTCAGAGGAGTGTCAGAGAGCGTGTCAGAGGAGTGTCAGAGGAGTGTCAGAGAGCGTCATAAAATAGAGCATAAGAATTATAGGGAAGATAAAAGTCAGTCAAGTATGCCAGGTAAAGTATTTCACATTATCATGGTGTTGAGAAAGAATGATTGAGGAAGAAATGAGAGTGAAGATGGAGACGGGTTGCATGGATGCATTACGACACGCCGGTGAAAAACGTCTTCGACAAGGAAAAGGAGATTTTACTGAAATTCTGGCTTTGTAGAAGTCTTGTGATATACAGGATAGGAGAGCCATGTAGGTGTAGAGGACGTGCTAGGAATGCTAGGAAGGAGGGTGTGAAGAAGCTGCTTTGAAGACGGTAACGTCGAGAAGAACGTAGAAAGAGTGAAGTATCACTTATAAAGGTTTTCTTCATAGGAAGGCCGCAAGTACTTTCCAGCAGGGGTAAGTCAGCTTGTTAAGTGAGTTGAGGTGAGAGATTGAGCTGGACTTGACGTTCTCGTAAAGTGAGATATTCTGAAAAAAAAGAAGTTGAACCAGACTTTTGTAGGTGGAAACTACAGTGCCTGTACTGTGGCCCCGTATTCCTGGGTGGGTCACCATGTTCACAAATACCAGTATACTTGTGTTTCAGAATTGTGATACTGCGTTGTGCTATAAGTAACTTCCAATAACAACTACAAAAGTAGCTCGACAAGAAGTTAAACTCAGGAATAACGTATGTATGTATGTATGTATGTATGTATGTATGTATGTATGTATGTATGTATGTATGTATGTATGTATGTATGTATGTATGTATATATATATATATATATATATATATATATATATATATATATATATATATATATATATATATATATATATATATATATATATATATATATATATATATATTTTGAGGAACTTTTAAATGTCGATGAAAAGAGGGGGCGATAATTTCATGTACTGGCCAGGGAGGTACAACATCGTTTAGGAGTGAAGAAGAGCAGGATGTGAGTGTGGGGGAGGTGCGTGAGGCATTACGTAGAATGAAAGGGGGTAAAGCAGCTGGAATTGACGGAATCATGACAGAAATGTTAAAAGCAGGGGGGGATATAGTGCTGGAGTGGTTGGTATTTTTGTTTAATAAATGTATGAAAGAGGGAAGGTACCTAGGGATTGGCAGCGAGCATGTATAGTTCCTTTATATAAAGGGAAGGGGGATAAAGAGAGTGTAAAAATTATAGGGGAATAAGTTTACTGAGTATACCAGGTAAAGTGTATGACAGGGTTATTATTGAAAGAATTAGAGGTAAGACAGAGAGTAGGATTGCAGATGAGCAAGGAGGCTTTAGAGTGGGTAGGGGATGTGTAGATCAAGTGTTTACAGTGAAGCATATATGTGAACAGTATTTAGATAAAGGTAGAGAAGTTTTTATTGCATTTATGGATTTAGAAAAGGCATATGATAGAGTGGATAGGGGAGCAATGTGGCAAATGTTGCAAGTGTATGGAATAGGTAGTAAGTTACTGAAGGCTGTAAAGAGTTTTTATGAGGATAGTGAGGCTCAGGTTAGGGTGTGTAGGAGAGAGGGAGATTACTTCCCGGTAAAAGTAGGTCTTAGACAGGGATGTGTAATGTCACCATGGTTGTTTAATATATTTATAGATGGGGTTGTAAAAGAAGTAAATGCTAGGGTGTTGGGGAGAGGGGTGGGATTAAATTATGGAGAATTAAATGCAAAATGGGAGTTGACACAGTTACTTTTTGCTGATGATACTGTGCTTATGGGAGATTCTAAAGAAAAGTTGCAAAGGTTAGTGGACGAGTTTGGGAGAGTGTGTAAAGGTAGAAAGTTAAAAGTGAACATAGATAAGAGTAAGGTGATGAGGGTATCAAACGATTTAAATAAAGAAAAATTTGATATCACATTTGAGAGAGGATTTTGGAAGAAGTAAATGTTTTCAGATATTTGGGAGTTGATGTGTCAGCGGATGGGTTTATGAAGGATGAGGTTAACCATAGAATTGATGAAGGAAAAAAGGTGAGTGGTGCATTGAGGTATCTGTGGAGACAAAAAACTTTATCCATGGAGGCAAAGAAGGGAATGTACGAAAGTATAGTGGTACCAACACTCTTATATGGGTGTGAAGCATGGGTTGCAAATGCTGCAGCGAGGAGGAGGCTGGAGGCAGTGGAGATGTCCTGTCTAAGGGCAATGTGTGGTGTAAATATTATGCAGAAAATTCGGAATGTAGAAATTAGGAGAAGGTGTGGAGTTACTAAAAGTATTTGTCAGAGGGCTGAAGAGGGGTTGTTGAGGTGGTTTGGTCATTTAGAGAGAATGGATCAAAGTAGAATGACTTGGAGAGCATATAAATCTGTAGGGGAAGGAAGGCGGGGTAGGGGTCGACCTAGAAAAGGTTGGAGGGAAGGGGTAAAGGAGGTTTTGTGGGCGAGGGGCTTGGACTTCCAGCAAGCATGTGTGAGCGTGTTAGATAGGAGTGAATGGAGACGAATGGTTTTGGGACATGACGATCTGTTGGAGTGTGAGCAGGGTAACATTGTGTGAAGGGATTCAGGAAAACCAGTTAATTGATTTAGTTGGACTTGAGTCCTGGAAATGGGAAGTACAATGCCTGCACTTTAAAGGAGGGGTCTGAGATAGTGACAGCTGGGAGGGACTTTTCTCAGCTGTCGTATCTGAGCTCCTCTGCAAAGAGAGTGATTATGTATGAGTGTGGTGAAAGTGTTGAATGATGATGAAAGTTTTTTCTTTTGGGGATTTTCTTTCTTTTGGTCACCCTGCCTCGGTGGGAGACGGCCGACTTGTTGAAAAAAAAAAAAAAAAAAAAATATATATATATATATATATATATATATATATATATATATATATATATATATATATATATATATATATATATATATATATATATATATATATATATATATATATATATATACGTATATATATATGACTGATTTCTGTAAATTTATGTTGCAATGTTTGAGGAAGAGCAGAGTGCTAGAGGCTACAGGAATGTGTAAATGTATAATGATTAGAGCACAAAAAATCTACATACCTGGGAAGAAACGTTGATTTGTAGCAGTGAGGAGGAAGAGAAGATTATAGGAAGTGAAATTTACAACCAACCCCAGCACTTTCATCAGTGTGTGTGTGTGTGTGTGTACTCCACCTATTTGTGGTTGCAGGGGTCGATTCATAGCTCCTGGCCCCTTCTCTTCACTGGTCGCTACAAGATCCTCTCTCTTCCTACTCCATGAGCTTTGTCATACCTCGTCTTAAACTATGTATGGTTCCTGCCTCCACTACGTCATTTGCTAGACTATTCCACTTCCTGACAACTCTATGACTAAAGAAATACTTCCTAACATCCCTTTGACTCATCGGAGTCTTCAACTTCCAATTGTGACCCTTTGTTTCTGTGTCCCATCTCTGGAACATCATGTCTCTGTCCACTTTGTGTGTGTGTGTGTTAGTTTGTTACCATTTTGTCCTAGGCACATGTCGATTTGACACTAGGCCTGTTGTATGTGTACTCACCTAGTTGTGGTTGCAGGGGTCGAGACATAGTGTGTGTGTGTGTGTGTGTACTCACCTAGTTGTACTCACCTAGTTGTGGTTGCAGGGGTCGAGTCAAAGCTCCTGGCCCCGCCTCTTCACTGGCCGCTACTGGGTCACTCTCCCTGTGTGTGTGTGTGTGTGTGTGTGTGTGTGTATGTGTGTGTGTGTGTGTGTAAGGAAACACTTCGAAATGTTTCCGCCCCGCCGGGAATTGAACCCGGGCCCTCCGTGCATCAGGTGTGTGTGCCTGTATGTGCTTGTGTGTGCACTTGTGCACTGGCCGAGTTGTACTTGCGGGGGTCGAGACTCGCATCCGTTTGATCACAAACACTGAAGGTGCACGAGTGGCATAGCTCTGAGCTCACAACCTAAAGGATCCGGCATCAATCCTGGGGCGGGTGCTTACTTATGAACAGGTCTCCTCACACTTATTGCCCCTGATCACCTAGCATCAAATAGGTACCTGTGTCTAACGTGACGAGAAAAACCATTCATATTATAAATCACGAAGGTTAGTAACCCAGGGCAACCCAAGACAGTCACGCAGGCTTATTTCCCATTGTGGTTCCAGTTGACTGTTGTGGGTGGCATCATGTCATGATGGGGGTGGTACACCTTTGATAACACTGACTTTTGAAATAATTTAAGGCAGGATAATTAACTTTTTGTAAATGGCCTGAGGCAGGATAATGACTTTATAAATGACCTAAGATAAGATAATGACTTTCTAAGCGAGGCGAACTAGAATAACTCTTCTGCAGCTGAAATGATGTAGGATAATAGCTATTATTCTGTAAATGATGTGAATTAGGATTAGAGCTTTTATCCAGTAGATGAGATGGTGCAGGATAACAACACTTATCCTCAAAATTAACTGAGGTAGGATAATAATAACTTTCTAAATCAGCTTAGGTAGGAAAATAATAACTTTCTAAATCAGCTTAGGTAGGATAATAATAACTTTCTAAATCAGCTGAGGTAGGATAATAATAACTTTCTAAATCAGCTGAGGTAGGATAATAATAACTTTCTAAATCAGCTGAGGTAGGATAATAATAACTTTCTAAATCAGCTGAGGTAGGATAATAATAACTTTGTATATCAGCTGAGGTAGGATAATTACTTTTTGTCAATGAACTCTTGTAGGATAAGAGTTTTCAGCCTGAAAATTCAACGGTATAATAATAAAAAAGTCTGTGCATAGATGGTGCACCACTGTATATCAGTGTGTGCACGGATGGTGCACACTGTATATCAGTGTGTGTGCACGGATGGTGCACCACTGTATATCAGTGTGTGCACGGATGGTGCACCACTGTATATCAGTGTGTGCACGGATGGTGCACCACTGTATATCAGTGTGTGCACGGATGGTGCACCACTGTATATCAGTGTGCACGGATGTGACCACTGTATATCAGTGGACGATGGTGCACCACTGTATATCAGTGTGTGCACGGATGGTGCACCACTGTATATCAGTGTGTGTGCACGGATGGTGCACCACTGTATATCAGTGTGTGTGCACGGATGGTGCACCACTGTATATCAGTGTGTGTGCACGGATGGTGCACCACTGTATATCAGTGTGTGTGCACGGATGGTGCACCACTGTATATCAGTGTGTGTGCACGGATGGTGCACCACTGTATATCAGTGTGTGCACGGATGGTGCACTACTGTATATCAGTGTGTGCACGGATGGTGCACCACTGTATATCAGTGTGTGCACGGATGGTGCACCACTGTATATCAGTGTGTGCACGGATGGTGCACCACTGTATATCAGTGTGTGCACGGATGGTGCACCACTGTATATCAGTGTGTGCACGGATGGTGCACCACTGTATATCAGTGTGTGCACGGATGGTGCACCACTGTATATCAGTGTGTGCACGGATGGTGCACTACTGATCCTATTGATGAAGTTAAGACTGAGTCATGGAGACAGTGAAGAAGGAATGATCCAAGAAGCAGAGAGATAATCCAAGAAGCAGAGAGATAATCCAAGAAGCAGAGGAAGGATCCAAGAAACAGAGGAAGGATCCAAGAAACAGAGGGAGGATCTAAGAAGAAGAGGGAGGATCCAAGAAGCAGAGGAAGAATCCAAGAAGCAGAGGAAGGATCCAAGAAGCAGAGGAAGGATCCAAGAAGCAGAGAGATGATCCAAGAAACAGAGGAAGGATCCAAGAAGCAGAGGAAGGATCCAAGAAGCAGAGGAAGGATCCAAGAAGCAGAGGAAGGATCCAAGAAGCAGAGGAAGGATCCAAGAAGCAGAGGAAGGATCCAAGAAGCAGAGGAAGGATCCAAGAAGCAGAGGGAAGATCCAAGAAACAGAGAGATGATCCAAGAAGCAGAGGAAGGATCCAAGAAGCAGAGGAAGGATCCAAGAAGCAGAGGAAGGATCCAAGAAGCAGAGAGATGATCCAAGAAACAGAGGACCTATCTTCTAGTACCACAGGTGGCCTCAATAGGCTTCCATAGGCCTCCAGGCTGAAATCTTGATTTTCGGCATTTTTCTTAAAATTATACTTTTTCAGTTTATTACTTAATGAGTCGACTATTTCTGTATAGCTGAGAATAATTTTTACACAATATTTTCCCTCACACTGTGTAACAATACAAGCTTAAAACCTATGATCTTACTTTTTTTTTTGTCTTTTTTTAATGAAAAAATACAAAAATTATGTATTTTAAACAATACATGTCTGGTGTAAACTCATTTAGGCTTCCTATTATCAGACACACAAAACACTTTTGTAAAAGTTCATTTTTCATTATTAACACACAAATGTTGCCATACAAAATTTGTTCAGCGGATCGTCATGATAGTGATGCGTAGCATACTAAACTCTCACTAACTTTCTAATCAAATTTCAACATCTTACGCTGGTTATTAAGCGACTAGATGTCAGGAGGTATCTTGGTTTCGCCACTTACTATACAAGGCGTGGGTTCCGTGCTGCAGCAGCGTGCTTAATGATTAGCCTGACATGTCTTATGTAGGGTTCGGAATTCCTTACTAAAGTTCCTGAATGCTATTCTGAGGTCTACTAACCTTGCATATGTAGCTGACGTTTACGGTTTGTGTATTTCTGGCGATACGTTTGATGTTATGTTTACCCCAGGTCCTTTTCACTTCCTGATACTTGCAATTTCTCTTCGCTCTTTGTTTTGCCTCTTGACCCCTCTGTTGCTTTCATCTTTTCTTGTACATCTTTATCTTCCAGTTTCTCCCTTCCATTGCATGTCTCCCCAAGTACTCAAAACTTAGTACCACATGATCGCTTTCCCTCAGTTGTTAAAGGGTTGGGAAGGCGGGGGTTGTTCACCCTGAAACCGTACCTAGTTTTGGGACCCCGAAAACTATAGGCTGTCCCCCTCATAATGTATGTGACGCAGGTTGTTCAGGCTTGGTTAGGGGTGTCAGACTTTGTCGTGCTGCTCATTTTAAATAGTAAAAGCAGTTGAAATGTGAAATATGTTTAATGTGATCTATCTGATGATAAAATGATCAATTTGATGTTAAACATGTTTAAAATGATCTATTTGAAATTCTTTGAGTTCGTTCTAATGGTTTCGATTTGGTTGAAAGTTCTAAGAGCCATTGAACAGAAAAAAAAAGTCTTCAGTTCAGAAATTCAGTAACAACCATAGAGGTTAAAAATTTTGGATGCCTGATGTAGAGTCGTGTTTAAGAAATATATGGGATGAAGTCTTATCAGCATGTAAACTTCTTGAGGGTAATATTGGTATAACAGCCTTAGTATCAGACAAAAAAGGTGAACCAAAGAGCAAGAAAATGGCAGAAACGAACTCAGACAATCAATACAAGACTAATATTTTTATGTTCTTCTGGATTGTCTTGTTGGCATCATGACAAAGCGATATGAGGCAGTATGAGAACTGGAGTCAAATGTCGGTGTTTGGTGGAAATGTCCCGTAATGAGAGTCGATGATGTAAAAGAAAATGGTGGAAACCTGTGTAGTAAATGTAGCGTAGATGTGTCCCAGGATACTGTAAAGGAATTATACCATTTGAAAGATATTCATTCAGCACATCTGGAGAAACACTTAACAAGCTTTCAGTACGTAATAGTTTATATCATTTATATCACTGACTTTCTATCTAAATTTATGTATTAAAATGAAAATATTTTTCATTTTTCCCTCGACTTAGATCGTTCTGCCTCTGCAAGCATTTCAATATTCTGGGAAGAGTAAAAATAATATGGTGAGATCAGCTGTGTGTCAGAGCATTCTGACAATGACAGCTCGTTTGGCAAGAAAACTTAATTTTAATGACATAATTATTTTGTTTGTTAGAAGTAAAGCCCGGAGAATGACTTTTAAATTGTAGTAAACTCAAGTTATATTTGTATAAAACGGCTTATTAGTCTTTTGTTGCCATATTGAGATTATGTTACGAATTTCAAGTCTTCTCCTGCGTTTACTTATTGTTCGTGTCACAGTTATAATCATTCTCACGATTATTTGTTACATATAAATATAAAACTTTAATATTTAAGCACTGTGATCAGCAGTGTATATTCACAATGGCCTTTTCCTTTCCCCTGCGTATATTCCTACCGAATTAAAAAAACAACAACAACATAAATTTTGATAGTCTCACTTGCAGTTTCCACCTCTTTCACGAGGACCACGAGACTTCTGCTCCGCCTTTTTGTCTTCTTATTCTGCTCACAGGTTCTCTTACCTCATTTAACCAGACCACCATGAGAGTTGTGCGCTTCAAGTATCGCCTCTTGTCCTGACCCATCAAGGTTAATCCTCTCCATCTTCAAATCCTCAGGAGTATTTACACTTTATACTTTCTTTCTCTTCCTGACCTGCTCAACGTATGCTCCTTGCTGCTCCTTGCTGCTCCTTGCTGCTCCTTGCTGCTCCTTGCTGCTCCTTGCTGCTCCTTGCTGCTCCTTGCTGCTCCTTGCTGCTCCTTGCTGCTCCTTGCTGCTCCTTGCTGCTTCTTGCTGCTTCTTGCTGCTCCTTACCTTTGATATACCTTTGAAGAGTTTCGAGAGTATCTACTCTCTGAGCCCGGCCATGGGCCAGGCTCGTCTGGTGCTTGCCTGGTCAACCAGGCTGTTGCTGCTGGAGGCCCGCTGCCCCACATATCCATCACAGCCTGGTTGATCTGGCACCTGGTGAAGATATTTGTCCAGTTTCCTCTTGAAGGCTTCTACACTGGTTCCAGCCGTGTTTCGGATATCTTCTGGTAAGATGTTGAATAGTCTGGGACCCCGGATGTTAATACAGTGCTCCCGTATTGTCCCCACCGCACCCCTGCTCCTCACTGGGTTTAGTTTACACTTTCTCCCATATCTCTCACTCCAGTATGTTGTTATGGCAGTGTGCAGATTTGGGACCAGGCCCTCAAGTACTTTCCATGTATATATTATCATGTATCTCTCTCCTCCGCTCCAATGAGTACATGTTCAAGACTTGAAGGCGTTCCCAATAATTTAGATGTTTCAATGGCTCAATGTGAGCCGTAAACGATCTCTGGATTTGTTCCAGCTCTGCTATTTCTCCTGCCCTGAACGGGGCCGTCAGCACTGAGCAGTATTCTAAGTGAGGGAGCACTAGCGATTTGAATAGTGTCACCATCGGCATTATTTCCCTTGTTTTGAAAGTTCTCAATACCCACCCCGTCATCTTCCTGGCTGTTGTGATCTTTGTCTTGTTATGGTCTTTAAACGACAGATCAGCAGACATAATTATTCCCAAGTCCTTTACGTGTTCCTTTCGTTCTATGTGGTGACCCTCTTGCGTTTTGTATATAGTGTTCCTTTTGAGTTCTTCATTTTTCCATACCTAAGCAGCTGAAACTTATCACCATTGAACGTCATGTTGTTCTCCACTGCCCATTGGAAGACCCTGCTTATGTCCTCCTGTAATTTTTCAGTGTCCTCTACCGTAGTGACTTTCATGCTTATTTTAGTGTCATCTGCAAATGATGATACAAAAGTGTGCTGGGTGTTTTTATCTATGTCTGCTATGAGGATGAGAAACAGCAGAGGTGCCAGGACAGTGCCTTGGGGCACTGAGCTTTTGACCTCGCTGATGCTGGATCTTGCCCTGTTCACTACTACTTTTTGTGTTCTTTGTGTTAGGAACTCAAAAATCCATCTGCCTACCTTCCCAGTAATGCCTATGGCCCTCATTTTGTGCGCTATCACTCCATGATCGCATTTGTCAAACGCCTTTGCAAAATCTGTGTAAATCACATCTGCGTTTTGGTCGTCCTCCAATGCCTCCGTAATTCTGTCATAATGGTTCAGCAGCTGTGACAGGCATGATCGACCCGCTCTAAAGCCATGCTGGTTCGGGTTATGTTGGTTGTGCTGGTCCATGCTGCTCCTTGCTGCTCCTTGCTGCTCCTTGCTCACACCACGTACTTCAACAATACCCTGACTGCAACAATGCACAAATAACCTGCACATAAAAGACAGGAGCTTATGAGGACGTTTCGGTCCGTCTTGGACCATTTACTTTGTAAATGGTCAAATAGACCATTTTCAAAGTCGGACCGAAACGTCGTCGTAAGCTTTTCTCTCTCCTATGTGAAAGTTATTTCTATAATGTATCCCATACTTTCTGTACTTGTGTCTTGCTCTGGGTTGTCGCCACCTAACTGAGGCTTTACCTTATGTCATAGCTGCGTAGCAGTCTGGCTTACGTTTCAAGACCCTTCAATCACTCTCATCAACCTGTTTGCTGCAACTGTCTCGAATACCATTTTTTCTCTTCTATCTCCTCCTTAATTTGAGGAGAAATCCAGCTTACCATTCTTGGTAATAACTTATCCTCCTCCTCTCCACCTCGTCCACCATCTTTGACCAGGCATAAAAGGCAAATTCCCCACTGACCCCAGTTTTTCCCCCTATTCCTTTCATCAATCCTACAATACATGTTTGTCGTTGCAGGGGGTCGATTCATATCTCCTGGCCCCGCCTCTTCACTGGTTGCTTCTAGGTCACTCTTCCTGCTCCATGAGCTTTATCATACCTTGTCTTAAAACTATGTATGGTTCCTGCCTCCACTATATCTTTCTCTAGACTATTCCACTTCCTGACTACTCTGTGGCTGAAGAAATGCTTTCTAACATCCCTTTGACTCATCTGAGTCTTCAGCTTCCAGTTGTGTCCCCTTGTTTCTGTGTTCCCTCTCTGGAACATCCTGTCACTGTCTACCTTGTCAATTCCCCGCAGTATTTTGTATGTCGTTATCATGTCTCCTCTGACCCTTCTTTCCTCCAGTGTTGTTAGTCCTATTCCCCTCAACCTTTCTTCATAAGACAGACCCCTGAGTTGTGGAACTAACCTTGTCGCAAACCTTTGCACTTTCTCTAGTTTCTTTACGTGCTTGACCAGGTGTGGGTTCCAGACTGGTGCTGCATATTCTAGTATGGGCCTGACGTACACGGTATACAGTGTCTTGAACGATTCCTTGTTAAGGTAACGGAACGCTAATCTTAGGTTTGCCAGTCGCCCATATGCTGCCGCAGTTATCTGGTTGATGTGTGCCTCCGGAGACGTGCTTGGCGTTATACTCACTCCAAGGTCTTTCTCCTTTGCCGAGGTTTGTAGCCTTTGCCCGCCTAGCTTGTACTCTGTCAGCGGTCTTCTTTGCCCTTCTCCTATCCTCATGACTTTGCATTTGGAGGGATTGAATTCGAGAAGCCAATTGCTAGACCAGATGTCGAGCTTGTCCAGGTCTGTTTGCAGCCCTGCCTGGTCCTCTTCCGATGTGATTCTCCTCATTATTTTCACATCATCCGCGAATAGAGACACTTCTGAGTCTACCCCGTCCGTCATGTCATTTACATATACCAGGAATAACACTGGTCCTAGGACTGACCCCTGGGGTACACCGCTCGTCACAGGCGCCCACTGTGATACCTCACCACGCACCATGACCCGTTGCTGTCTTCCTTTGAGGTATTCCCTGATCCATTCCAGTGCCCTTCCAAGGTATGTGTGTGTGTGTGTGTGTGTGTGTGAGGAAGTGGTGGTGGTGGAGTCAAGAGAACGCGGGATGTCAGATACTGTTACTAGATCTACAAATACTACTCCCTGTTGGGACTACCGCCTGTACTCTCTCTCTCTCTCTCTCCCTCTCTCTCTCTCTCCCTCTCTCTCTATCTATCTGTATATTTATCTATCTTCCTCTCTCTCTCCTTCCCTAAACTGCTACTTTCATTTATTATTAGCTGTTGCTGTCTACTGTTTGCATTATAGCGCAGCACGAGGCTGTTGTTGGAGCGAGATGCGGGCGTTGGAAAGTGTTGGAGTTGTGTTGGAGAGCGATGAGCGAGACTTGGGGTGAATGGGGGATTGATGTAGTGGTTATAGGAAGATGTTGAAGGGTGTTTAAGAGTGATGATGGGTAGTGGACACTGGTGGTGATGGGTGGTGGACACTGGTGGTGATGGGTGGTGGACACTGGTGGTGATGGGTGGTGGAAACTGGTGGTAATGGGTGGTGGACATTGGTAGTAATGGGTGGTGGACATTGGTGGTGATGGGTGTTGGACATTGGTAGTAATGGGTGGTATACCCTGGTAGTGATGGGTGGTGGACACTGGTGGTGATGGGTGGTGGACACTGGTAGTGATGGGTGGTGAACACTGGTCGTGATGGGTGGTGGAGGCAACACTAGCCACACCCTTCCCTTTACTCTGCTGCTTCTCAATTATGTACACCAGTCTTCCCTTGTTCCTCACCACACACCATGATGGTGGTGCTGGTGGTGATCGTAGTGCTGCTGGTGATGGTAGTGCTGGTGGTGATGGTAATGCTAGTGGTGATGGTTCTGCTGGTGCTGATGGTGGTGCTGCTAGTGGTGGTGGTGCTACTGGTGGTGGTGGTGCTGTGATAGTGGTGCTGCTGGTGATGGTGGTGCTACTAGTGGTGGTGGTGGTGGTGCTGCTTCTGTTGCTGGTAATAACTGTGCTGCACTAACACTTACCTCTGCAACAACACTTACCTCTGTAACAACACTTACCTCTGTAACAACACTTACCTCTGTAACAACACTTACCTCTGTAACAACACTTACCTCTGTAACAACACTTACCTCTTGTATGACTTTACAAGTGTGACCTCTTGTTTTTCCTCTTGCGGGTACCAAAAGGTATTCTTTATCTCTTATCCCATGTCCTTTGTTTAATCCTTTATATGTCAAATCTTCAGTGTTACCCAATCTGCCTTATAACTCACATTTTAAGGTTCTGGTATAAATTTTCTACTTATTTAGACTATTTTAAGGTTCTAGTATCAATTTTCTACCTATTTAGACTATTTTATGGTTCTGGTATAAATTTTCTACATATTTAGATTATTTTAAGGTTTTTGTATAATTTTCTACCTATTTAGACTATTTTAAGGTTTTGGTATACATTTTCTAACTATATGGGCGGCACCACATAGCTGCTGTGTATTTCAATTTAATGCATAACGTATGTTGTAAATAACGCTTTTAATATTTCTTTATACATATACTTGAAAGCGATATTATCATATTTTTTTCACAGTTTTATTTAAAAGATCTTGGTTTCAAATTTTCTTTTCATTTCTCTCCTAAACCTTTCATTAAACCATTCTTTAGTTGCTAGGTTAAAGGACACAAGTGCAACTAATGCGACGTTACTTAACGGCTTCACAAAGCTCCTGGAGAGCGAAACGTTGCCTCGATAAAATGTCGCATTAGTTGCACTTTTGTCCTCTTACCCAACACATTGTCGGTAATTTTACCAACATTATTACACATTCTTTAGTTGTTTGGTCTCGTGTTCCTTACTGGAATAAACTCTTAAATTATATTTTCATATATTTGACGTAACTCTGTGTACAAATTATTTTTAGTGACATCTTATAATAATATATAATAGTGTATCCTCGAGGACTTTCTTTTCTGAAATTCTGTGTAGTCATGTTTTTTTCTTGGAATCAGTTGTAGGTGTTTCTTTATATGTGAATCGCAATAACACGATTGTAAACAAGCCACGGAACGGGTGGGATCTGAACCCATAGTGAGTGAGTTTTTGGACTCGTCCGCCATGGGTTCCAATCCCACCCGTTCCGTGGTTTGTTTATACGAGGTGATAAATATGACTTAGAAAACTAAGTTATATTTAACACCGTCTTTTATTTGTAATATACATGACTTTCTAAGAACGTCTAGGTATCTGAGGTAGGAAATTTCTTTCTCAGTTGCAGTAAGTACTGGGACTAGTACTAACGGCGCGTTACCTTCTTTCACTCGACACTTCTCCGTTAATTGACCATAATTTTTAAAGGGGTGGACCGGTAAGCCAGCTGAAGGCCTCGGTCAGATGACCAAAAGCTCCAACGGCGGGTCATCATCTGACTAAGACCCACGTCAGCACACACTTGTCCTGTTTCCTGACGAACCTGATAGTTTTTCTAATTGCAGCTGCCTTAGTTCTGTGTGCTTGTGTTGACGTCATGATTACAGATATTTCACATTTTCTCTTGTATTTTTCTTTTTATCGCGAGTTTTAAATCACAAATCTCTTCAGATGGTTGTGTGAATTTCTACGAGTAAGACCACCACCTGCCGAGGCTCAGGTACTGAACACCTCAGACTATCTCTCCACTACTGCTACTGTCTCCAATATCGTAATCATCTCTATATTCGACTAATCCAGCCTGCTGCGCAGACGAAACGTTTCGGCAGCTAAGATACCTAAGAAAAAAGTAGACACAAATGCAATATAATGTGATCCTTTATTGACTACGTTTCGCCCACACAGTGAGCTTTATCGAGTCACAAACAGATTCCATCGTGTCGGTATTTTGTACCATTTATCTCCAAGATACCTGAGTGTTGTACGTGTGTCGTACTCGTCAACGTCTCAGTTTGGTACAACTTTAAAACGTGAATTTCTGTGGCAACACAGAAATTGATCAGTTTTGAGGCTACACACGGCCGCTGGTTGAGGCTACACAGGCCGCTGGTTGAGGCTACACACGGCCGCTGGTTGAGGCTACACACGGCCGCTGGTTGAGGCTACACACGGCCGCTGGTTGAGGCTACTCACGGCCGCTGGTTGAGGCTACACACGGGCGCTGGTTGAGGCTACACACGGCCGCTGGTTGAGGCTACACACGGCGCTGGTTGAGGCTACACACGGCCGCTGGTTGAGGCTACACACGGCCGCTGGTTGAGGCTACTCACGGCCGCTGGTTGAGGCTACACACGGGCGCTGGTTGAGGCTACCACGGCCGCTGGTTGAGGCTAACACGGCCGCTGGTTGAGGCTACACAGGCCGCTGGTTGAGGCTACACACGGGCGCTGGTTGAGGCTACACGGCCGCTGGTTGAGGCTACACACGGCCGCTGGTTGGGGCTACACACGGCCGCTGGTTGAGGCTACACGGCGCTGGTTGAGCTACGGCGCTGGTTGAGGCTACACACGGCCGCTGGTTGAGGCTACGACACGGCCGCTGGTTGAGGCTACACACGGCCGCTGGTTGAGGCTACACGGCCGCTGGTTGAGGCTACACACGGCCGCTGGTTGAGGCTACACACAGCCGCTGGTTGGGCTACGGCGCTGGTTAGGCACACAGGCCCCTGGTTGAGGCCACACGGCCGCTGGTTGAGGCTACACACGGCCGCTGGTTGAGGCTACACGGCCGCTGGTTGAGGCTACACACGGCCGCTGGTTGAGGCTACACACGGCCGCTGGTTGAGGCTACACGGCCGCTGGTTGAGGCTACACACGGCCGCTGGTTGAGGCTACACACGGCCGCTGGTTGAGGCTACACACGGCCGCTGGTTGAGGCTACACACGGCCGCTGGTTGAGGCTCACACGGCCGCTGGTTGAGGCTACACACGGCCGCTGGTTGAGGCTACACGGCCGCTGGTTGAGGCTACACACGGCCGCTGGTTGAGGCTACCACGGCCGCTGGTTGAGGCTACACACGGCCGCTGGTTGAGGCTACCACGGCCGCTGGTTGAGGCTACACACGGCCGCTGGTTGAGGCTACCACGGCCGCTGGTTGAGGCTACACACGGCCGCTGGTTGAGGCTACCACGGCCGCTGGTTGAGGCTACACACGGCCGCTGGTTGAGGTCCACGGCCGCTGGTTGAGGCTACACACGGCCGCTGGTTGGGCACCCGGCGGTTGGCCGCGCTGGTTGAGCACACGGCCGCTGGTTGGGCTCACGGCCGCTGGTTGACACGGCGCTGGTTGAGGCTACAACGGCCGCGTTGAGGCTACACACGGCCGCTGGTTGAGGCTACACACGGCCCTGGTTGGAAGCGCTGGTTGAACACACGGCCGCTGGTTGGGCTACACGGCCGCTGGTTGGGCTACACCCGGTGGGCTAAGGCTGTGAGGCACAGGCCGCTGTTGAGCTACACACGGCCGCTGGTTGGCTACAGGCCGCTGGTGTGAGGCTAGGCCGCCGTTGAGGCTACCCGGCCGCTGGTTGAGGCTCAGCCGGTAGGCGCTGGTTGAGCTACACACGGCCCTGGTTGAGGCTACCACGGCCGCTGGTTGAGGCTCACACGGCCGCTGGTTGAGGCTACCGGCCGCTGGTTAGGCTACCACGGCCGCTGGTTGAGGCTACACGGCCGCTGGTTAGGCTACACGGCCGCTGGTTGAGGCTACACGGCCGCTGGTTGAGGCTCACACGGCCGCTGGTTGAGGCTAGGCCGCGGTGGGCTGGGGTACACACGCGCTGGTTGACACACGGCCGCTGGTTGAGACACGGCCTGGTTGAGCACACGGCCGCTGGTTGAGGCTACACCGGCCGCTGGTTGAGGCTACACACGGCGCTGGTTGAGGCTACACAGGCCGCTGGTTGAGGCAACACGGCCGCTGGTTGAGGCTACACACGGCCGCTGGTTGGCTACAACGGCCGCTGGTTGAGGCTAACGGCGGGTTGAGCTACACACGGCCGCTGGTTGAGGCTACACACGGCCGTGGTTGGCTACGGCCGCTGGTGAGCTACACACGGCCGGTTGGACGGCTGCACCCGGCCGCTTGGGCTACACACGGCCGCGGTTGAGGCTCACACGGCCGCTGGTTGAGGCTACACGGCCGCTGGTTGAGGCTACACCGGCCGCTGGTTAGGCTACGGCCGCTGGTTGGGCTAACACGGCCGCTGGTTGAGGCTACACACGGCCCGGTCCCGGCGCTGGTTGAGGCTACCACGGCCGCTGGTTGAGGCACACACGGCCCTGGTTGAGGCACACACGGCCGCTGGTTGAGGCTACACACGGCCGCTGGTTGAGGCACAGGCCGCTTGGCTCACGCCGCGGTTGAGGCTACCACAGGCCGCTGGTGGGTACACACGGCCGCTGGTTGGGCTACACACGGCCGCTGGTTGAGGCTACACACGGCCGGGTTGAGGCTACACACGGCCGCTGGTTGAGGCTACCACGGCCGCTGGTTGAGGCTACCACGGCCGCTGGTTGAGCTACGGGCTGTTACTCACGGCCGCTGGTTGAGGCTACACACGGCCGCTGGTTGAGGCTACACACGGCCGCTGGTTGAGGCTACACACGGCCGCTGGTTGAGGCTACACGGCCGCTGGTTGAGGCTACACACGGCCGCTGGTTGAGGCTACACACGGCCGCTGGTTGAGGGCTACACACGGCCGCTGGTTGAGGCTACACACGGCCGCTGGTTGAGGCTACCACGGCCGCTGGTTGAGGCTACACGGCCGCTGGTTGAGGCTACACACGGCCGCTGGTTGAGGCTACACACGGCCGCTGGTTGAGGCTACACACGGCCGCTGTTGAGGCTACACGGCCGCTGGTTGAGGCTACACACGGCCGCTGGTTGAGGCTACACACGGCCGCTGGTTGAGGCTACACACGGCCGCTGGTTGAGGCTACTCACGGCCGCTGGTTGAGGCTACACACGGCCGCTGGTTGAGGCTACACACGGCCGCTGGTTGAGGCTACACACGGCCGCTGGTTGAGGCTACACACGGCCGCTGGTTGAGGCTACACACGGCCGCTGGTTGAGGCTACACACGGCCGCTGGTTGAGGCTACACACGGCCGCTGGTTGAGGCTACACACGGCCGCTGGTTGAGGCTACACACGGCCGCTGGTTGAGGCTACACACGGCCGCTGGTTGAGGCTACACACGGCCGCTGGTTGAGGCTACTCACGGCCGCTGGTTGAGGCTACACACGGCCGCTGGTTGAGGCTACTCACGGCCGCTGGTTGAGGCCTACACACGGCCGCTGGTTGAGGCTACTCACGCTTCTGCTAGTTTATTCCAGGTTAACTGTGTCTCACCACCGAGGAATTTCCTAAACACTAGCTTCATTATCGGTACTCCCCTATTTATACTCGTCTGTTAGTGGTTGCAAGGGTCGAGTCTCAGCTCCTGGCCCTGCCTCTCTGCTGCCCGCTACTGTGTTATTTTTTTCATATTAAATGGTAAAGGAGAGTAGAATAGGTTACGATTGCTATTATGTTGTGTGCTTAGTTCATTATCATTGTTACGTTGAAGGTGACGTTACCTGTCATTGTTACGTTGAAGGTGACGTTACCTGTCATTGTGATATTGAAGGTGACGTTACCTGTCATTGTGATGTTGAAGGTGACGTTACCTGTCATTGTTACGTTGAAGGTGACGTTACCTGTCATTGTGATGTTGAAGGTGACGTTACCTGTCATTGTTACGTTGAAGGTGACGTTACCTGTCATTGTGATGTTGAAGGTGACGTTACCTGTCATTGTGATGTTGAAGGTGACGTTACCTGTCATTGTTACGTTGAAGGTGACGTTACCTGTCATTGTTACGTTGAAGGTGACGTTACCTGTCATTGTGATGTTGAAGGCGACGTTACCTGTCATTGTTACGTTGAAGGCGACGTTACCTGTCATTGTTACGTTGAAGGTGACGTTACCTGTCATTGTGACGTTGAAGGTGACGTCACCTGTCATTGTGAAGTTGAAGGTGACGTTACCTATCATTTGTGATGTTGAAGGTGACGTTACCTGTCATTGTTACGTTGAAGGTGACGTTACCTGTCATTGTTACGTTGAAGGTGATGTTACCTGTCATTGTGACGTTGAAGGTGACGTTACCTGTCATTGTGACGTTGAAGGTGACGTTACCTATCATTTGTGATGTTGAAGGTGACGTTACCTGTCATTGTTACGTTGAAGGTGACGTTACCTGTCATTGTGATGTTGAAGGTGACGTTACCTGTCATTGTGATGTTGAAGGTGACGTTACCTGTCATTGTGACGTTGAAGGTGACGTTACCTGTCATTGTAATGTTGAAGGTGACGTTACCTGTCATTGTGATGTTGAAGGTGACGTTACCTGTCATTGTGACGTTGAAGGCGACGTTACCTGTCATTGTGATGTTGAAAGTGACGTTACCTGTCATTGTGATGTTGAAGGTGACGTTACCTGTCATTGTGATGTTGAAGGTGACGTTACCTGTCATTGTGATGTTGAAGGTGACGTTACCTGTCATTGTGATGTTGAAGGTGACGTTACCTGTCATTTTGATGTTGAAGGTGACGTTACCTGTCATTGTGACGTTGAAGGTGACGTTACCTGTCATTGTGATGTTTGTAGTGTCTGTTACGAGGAAACAGAGGCAACGAGTCCTATAAACACTCGCAGATTTCTTCAGCTATTTTTAAAGTTGTCCAACTTTTCGGCTAACCTGACCTGACCTGACATGACCTCTCCATAGTTGAGCTCACGTGTACTCTTATCTATATAAACTAATGTTTCTCACAATCTGCATGTTTCTCACACCCTGTGTATGTTTCACACACTCCGTGTATGTGTCTCACACCCAGTGTATGTTAATCACACCTTATGCAAGTTTTTCACACACCTTGTATGTTTCTCATACCCCATGTATGTGTCTCACACACCATGCATGTTCTCACACATCATGGATGTTTCTCACACCATGTATGTGTCTCACACACCATGTATGTTTCTCATACCCCATGTATGTGTCTCACACACTATGTATGTTTCTCATACCCCATGTATGTGTCTCACACACCATGTATGTGTCTCACACCATGTATGTGTCTCACACCATGTATGTGTCTCACACAATATGTATGTGTCTCACACACCATGTATGTGTCTCACACACCATGTATGTGTCTCACACACCATGTGTCTCACACACCATGTGTCACACACCATGTGTCTCACACACCATGTGTCACACACCATGTGTCTCACACACCATGTATGTGTTTCACATACCATGTATGTGTCTCACACACCATGTATATGTCTCACACACCATGTATGTGTCTCACACACCATGTATGTGTCTCACACACCATGTATGAGTCTCACACACCGTGTATGTGTCTCACACACCATGTATGTGTCTCACACACCGTGTATATGTCTCAAACACCATGTATGTGTCTCACACACCATGTATGAGTCTCACACACCGTGTATGTGTCTCACACACCGTGTATGTGTCTTACACACCGTGTATGTGTCTCACACACCGTGTATGTGTCTCACACACCATGTATGTGTCTCACACACCATGTATGAGTCACACACCGTGTATGTGTCTCACACACCATGTATGTGTCTCACACACCGTGTATGTGTCTCACACACCGTGTATGTGTCTCACACACCGTGTATGTGTCTCACACACCGTGTACGTGTCTCACACACAGTGTATGTGTCTCACACACCGTGTATGTGTCTCACACACCATGTGTGTGTCTCACACACCGTTTTTGTGTCTCACACACCGTGTTTGTGTCTCACACACCGTGTATGTGTCTCACACACCATGTATGTGTCTCACACACCGTGTATGTGTCTCACACACCATGTATGTGTCTCACACACCGTGTATGTGTCTCACACACCGTGTATGTGTCTCACACACCATGTATGTGTCTCACACACCGTGTTTGTGTCTCACACACCGTGTATGTGTCTCACACACCATGTATGTTTCGAGTGCATAAAGTAAAGGTCCACAACGTATTCATAATACAATATATTGAATGTTTGCTCAGGAAATCTTTACTTAAGACAACAATAAGTTCCTGAGGGTCAACTCTTCAGCAATAATGTTCTCAGTATAATATGTTATCTCTGATTCTCTCATCTTTACTCTGAATTTTGAACGCAAAAATGTTGACGTCTTTTTTTGAGATTTGAATTTCAATTTCCTTATCTTGTATATTTTATATTTTTGTTGCCACAGTTGCTGCTGCTTCTCATCTGAAATATCTTGTCTGTTTTGCTTATTTTTATATATTTCTAATTTATTTGTCGTTTGCTCTCTTCAGAACTTTTTATGTCTAAAAGTTATTTTTAGCGTCCTACCTGGAGGTTATTCCGGGGGTCAGCGCCCCCGCAACGCGGTCCTCGACGAGGCCTCCCAGTGGGTCAGGGCCTGATCAACCACGCTGATACTGCTGGCCGCACACAGTCCAACGTATGAGCCACAGCCCGGCTGGTCAGGCACTGAATTTACGTATCTGTTTAGGTCCCTCTTGAAGACAGCCAAGGGTCTGTTGGAAATTGCCCTTGTATATGCTGGGAGGCTGCTGAACAGTCTTGGACCCAGGACACTTATTGTGTTTTATCTTAGTGTACTCATGGCACCCCTGCTCATTGGGGAATATGTTGCACTGTCTGTTTAGTCTTGTGATTTCGTAATGAGTGATTTCTGTGTGTAGATTTGGGACCAGTCCCTCAAGGATTTTCCAGGTGTAGATTATGATGCATCTTTCTCGCCTGCGACCCAGGGAATATTGGTCAAGGGACTTCAAATGTTCCTAGTAATTAAGGTGTTTGAACTAATATGTGGAGTGAAGATTCTCTGTATCCTCTAGATCTGCAATTTCACATGCCTTGGAAGGAACTGTTAGTGTACAGCAGTATTCCAGCCAAGAAAGAACAAGTGACTTAAAGAGAATCATCATTGGTTTGGCATCCTTTATTCTGAAGGTTCCCATTATTCATCCTATAAATTTCCTCGCAGATGTGATAGTGACACTGTTGTGGTACATGAAGGCGAGATCCTCTGATATTATCCCTCCCAACTCCTTCTCATTAGTTTTTCGTTGTTTTGTGTGCTTAGAATTTGTTGTATACTCCATTCTAGCTTATTTCCTCAAGTTTTTCATAATGGAGTAACTGAAATTTGCTATCTTTCAACATCATATTGTTTTCCGTGGCCCATTGGATGAGGAACATGAGGGGGGCGAGCACTGTACCTTGTGGAACAGAGCTTTCCACTGTGGCAGCCTCTGACTTAAACTATTTTTATCATTACTCTTTGTGTTCTACTGGTTGAAAAGTTAAAGATCCATCTGTACACTTTTCCAGTTATTCTTTTAACGTGCATTTTGTACGCTATTAAACCATGATCGAACTTGTCGAAGGCTTTTGCAAAATCTGTGTATACTGCATTGTATTCTGCTTGTCCTCCAGTGCAAACAAGACCATGTCGTAATGGTCCACTCCTACTTTCCAACTCTCCTACAGCCCACTTAATGCTCTTGAATGCTACAGTTTAACAAGCAGTGTGTTGTGTGTACTCACCTCTTTGTTGTTGCAGGGGTCGATTCACAGCTCCTGGTCCCGCTTATTCGCTGCTCCTGCCTCCACTACATCACTCTCCTGATTGTTCCACTTCCTGACAACTCTATGACTGAAGAAATACTTCCTAACATCCATGTGACTCATCTCAGTTTTCAACTTCCAGTTGTGGCCCCTTGTTGCTGTGTCTCATCTCTGAAACATTCTGTCCCTATCAATCTTTTCAATTCCTCTCAGTATTTTATATGTCGTTATGATGTCCCCTCTATCCCTCCTGTCCTCCAGTGTCGTCAGATTGATTTCCCTTAACCTCTTCGGGACTAGTCTTGTTGCAATCCTTTGCACTTTCTGTAATTTTTGACGTGCTTGACCAGGTGTGGGTTCCATACTGGTGCTGCATAATCCAGTATGGGCCTGACGTACCGGTGTAGTGTCTTGAACGATTCCTTACTGAGGTATCGGAACGCTATTCTCAGGTTTGCCAGGCGCCCATATGCTGCAGCAGTTATCTGGTTGATGTGTGCTTCCGAAGACGTGCTCGGTGTTATACTCACCCCAAGACCTTTCTCCTTGAGTGAGGTTTGCAGTCTTTGGCCACCTAGCCTATACTGTCTGCGGTCTTCTTTGCCCTGTGTGTGTGTGTGTGTTTGGGTGCCCTCACTCCAGGCACAGAAGGCAGCAGTCACCCGAGTTGCATAGAATCAGTGGAAACTTATGCGACAGAGTGCAAGTGTTGTGAAGACCTGCCAGGGAAATACCTGGAGGATTTTCAAGTATTTTTTTAAACGAATTTTTAAAACCAGATTTTATTTTACGGTGTTTTAACTTACAAAATTAATGTTATATTGTATGAGCGCTTGTGTGATTTCTTTTCTTTTATTTAGAAAGATAGTTTTAATTTGTGAGACAGTGGTTAGCGTGTGAGAAAGCGAAATAAAGAACCTTTTAAATGGTATTCCAGTGTTAATGTTAAGGTTTAGTATGTGACATATCCGTGTTAATGTTAAAATGTGGCATTCGTATAGAAATGTTAATGTTTAACATGTGGTATCTCTGTGTTAATGTTAATGTTTAACATGTGATATCTCTGTGTTAATGTTAAACAGGTGATATATCTGTGTTAATGTTAATGTTTAACATACATCTGTGTCGTTCCTATGGAAATGTTAATGTTAAGACTTCCTGTGTTGTCCTGGTGTTGATAGTGACAGCTTTAGCGCAGGTAACTGTCTCCTTGATAACATATCAGGTGTGAGGGGAGAGGTGTGAGGGGAGGAAGAGTGAGAAAGGAAGTGGTGTGGGGAGAGTAGGAGGAGGAGGAGGAGGGGGAAACGTAAGGGCAGAGAGGAGGGGGAGAAAAAAGAGTGATTTTAGGTGATGGAGAAGGGGGAGAGATACGGAAGCGTGAGTTGGAGAGAGAGAGAAAGGAAGGTGGTGGGGAGGCTGGGAGAGAGGGGATGATTGGAGAGATGGGGATGGTGGGGAAGGGGAGGGTGGGGGATCGGCTACCACCACATTCTTGGCATCAGGGACTCAGGTGGTACACTAATGTCGCCAGGCGAAATTTATCCATTCCTTCACCCTCAACCCCCACCCATTCTCCAGCCTCTCAACCCCACCCATTCCCCATCCCCACTCTTGCCCCAAGCCCTCAACCCCACCCATTCTACAACTCCTCAACACCACACTTGCCCTTACCCCTCAGCCCCACACTTGGCCCTGGTCCCTCAGCCCCACACTTGGCCCTGGTCCCTCAGCCCCACAGGGGAGGGAAGACAGGTTGGGGCCTCTAATTAGTCAGATACGGGAGTCGTGACTGACTATAAACTGTGAAAGTTCTGACTGAGCGAAATGTGCAAGGTCGAAATGTGTGAAGAAGGTCTGGGGGAAGTAGGAAGGAGGAAGGGAAGGATTTTGTATTAATAAGACTGGATGCAAGAAGAACAGTGTGCTGGCACCATAGACATCCTCTACGATAGTGACACTGTGCGAACAAAACCACTAAGGATGGTGCTTGTGCAGTGCTGAAGTCTGTCAGCCTGAGCTGGGAGACTTCGGTAGTGTCAGCCTGAGCTGGGAGACTTCAGTCACCTGAGCTGGGAGACTTCAGTAGTGTCAGCCTGAGCTGGGAGACTTCAGTAGTGTCAGCCTGAGCTGGGGAGACCCACTGATCAGTAGTCAGCTGAGCTGAGACTCAGTAGCAGACTTGAGTGTCAGCCTGAGCTGGGGACTGTAGTGTCACCTGAGCTGAGACTCGAGTGTCAGCCTGAGCTGGGAGACTTCGTAGTGTCAGCCTGAGCTGGGAGACTTCAGTAGTGTCAGCCTGAGCTGGGAGACTTCGAGTGTCAGCCTGAGCTGGGAGATCTAGTGTGCGACGGGAGACTGAGTCAGCCTGAGCTGGATTGGAGTGTCACCTGAGCTGCAGACTAGTAGTGTCAGCCTGAGCTGGGAGACTTCAGTAGTGTCAGCCTGAGCTGGAGACTTAGTGTCAGCCTGGCTAGGGGAGACTTCAGTAGTGTGCTAGCTGGGGACTTCGTAGTGCAGCTGAGCTGAGACTTCAGTCATGAGCTGAGATGAGTGTCAGCCTGAGCTGGGAGACTTCAGTAGTGTCAGCCTGAGCTGGGAGACTTCGGTAGTGTCAGCCTGAGCTGGGAGACTGATTCCAGGGGGTAGTGCTCAGCCTGAGCTGGGAGACTCAGTGTCACTGAGCTGGGAGACTCTAGTGTCAGCCTGAGCTGGGAGACTTCAGTAGTGTCAGCCTGAGCTGGGAGACTTCAGTAGTGTCAGCTACATTTATATGAGCTGAGGGAGACTTCAGTAGTGTCAGCCTGAGCTGGGAGACTTCGTAGTGTCAGCCTGAGCTGGGAGACTTCGGTAGTGTCAGCCTGAGCTGGGAGACTTCAATGTCAGCTGAGCTGACTTCGAGGTCACTGAGCTGGGACTCGGTAGTTCAGCCTGAGTGAGTGGTATGTCCTGAGCTACTTGTAGGTCAGCCTGATGAGATGTGTCACTACTGGGGACTTAGTGTCAGCCTGAGCTGGGAGACTTCAGTAGAGCAATGAGTATGTCGTCAAGTATTCCAGGAAAGGTTGGGCAGCTTCAGAGGTTTCGTTCCAGCAGAACTGGAGTTACTGTCACTTGGGAATTGCCATCTTCCAGGATAGCCCATCCACCACACACGAGAAATATAATTATTAAGTAAGTTTATTCAGGTACAGGTATATATAAATAGAGTGTCATACATTATTATGTATATAGTGAAAATATCTCCATCATCCCACAGCGGGAGCAAGAGAAATTATACATTGGTATACATTATAAACTCTAACTACAGAAAAGAACGAAAGAACAGTGTGGAAGACTTAGGAGAGTTAATGTCAGAGGATCTCACCTTCGAGGATCATAACATCTGAGAGGAAAATTATAGGATGGATAATGAGAACTTTCAAAACAAGGGATGCCATGCTAATGTTGAGCCTTTATAAATCTCTAGGCTTTAATATTGTTGTACACTAACGACTCCATTCAGTCAACCATTTTAATTGCTGGGAACGTTTGGAGTCTGTTCACTTGTACTCCCTGGAGCGCAGGCAAGAGAAATATATTATAATTTACACCTGGAGAATCCTAGAGGAATTGGTTCCAAATCTGCACGCAGAAATCACACCCTAGGAAGAAAAGAAAAGGAAGAGGGTGCAACATACCCTCAATGAAAGGCAGGGGCGCCATGAGAAAACACAATAAGTGTTCGGAGCCCAAGACTGTTCAACAACCTCCCACCATGTATAAGGGGAATTACCAATATATCCATGGCTGTCTTCGAGAGGGAACTGAACAGCCGGGCTGTGATTCGTACATTGAACTACGTGCGGCCAGCAGAAACAGCCTGGTTGATCAGGTTGTATGCAATGCGTTTGCATTGCATACAACTGGAGCATCAGTACACTGCTAATGAGCACTGGAAAATTTAAGCTGAACACTGAAGATAATCTCAAGCAGACCAGAGAGGATAAAGAATTCACATAGTTGCAAGTCCACCATTGAACCAGACCGAAAGTCACTGTCAACTGGACACTCAAGTATATAATGGTAAAGGCCGTGTGCCTTCTCTTTTTCACAGATCTTACATGCAGAATAAGCAGGGACGGCAGTCACATCTGCTGCTGCTGCAAGTGACGGTATCCCAACCTGATTCTGACACTCACCGTTATTACACAGTGTAGTGGACGTTTTATGCTGCCCATACACATAACGTTCTGACTGGAAGAGATCGTAATGTCTGATATGTAAATGATTTAGTCTTATTCGATACTTGTCTATTTGCGCACAAGTGTCCCATTCGACACTAGTGCTCTCTTAGGTCTCTGGGTATCTGAGTTTGCTCGTCTACCAGAGCTGATATCCTTCAGGAGGATGGGTTTTAACAATGGATGGTGGGATACCCGCTTGTAAGTAGTTAGGTAATTTTTTAATGTATGTTATGACGTTCCTGGTGTCTATGGTCTAAGACTCAGTAGTGTCTGAAGAGAGCGAACTTAGAGTCACTGAAGATCACTTCTGTGTTTTTTCATTTGTTGAAGGCGAGCTTCAGCTCAGCTAGTCAGCTGGCTCAGCTAGCTCAGCTAGCGTTCAACTGAGCCAGTTATTCAGTCCTGTGCTGCTAGTTTTTATACACTTATCGTTGTGTTTGTGTATTTTGCATGCAGTGTGTAGTGTACTGAGCTGAGCCATCAGTATGATGCTTGCTGGCCAGGAAGGTACCCACATGCAACACAAGGATTTCTTGCACTGCTTTTTTACGGAGTGGATTCTCAGTGGGAGGAAGGTAGGGTGGGGAAGAGAGGAAAGGAGGGTGGGAGGGAAATGGGAAGAGGAAGGAGGTGGGAAGAGAGAAGGAGGGTGGGGAAGAGGAGGAAAGAGGAGGGTGGGGGAAGGAAAGGAGGGGGGGGAAGAGAGAAAGGAGGGTAGGGGGGGAGAGGAAGGAGGTGGGGAAGAGGAAAAAGGTGAGGAAGAGAGAAGGAGGTGGAAAAGAGAGGGAGTGGGAGAGATGAAGGTGTGGAGACTCGAGAAGGAGGTGCGAAGAGAGGAGGAGAGTGTGAAGAGACTGGAGGGAGGTGATGAGAGGCTGGGAGGGAGTGCGGTGGTAGTGTGGGGAAGTGCTGGTGGTAGTGCTGGAGGGAGGAAGGAGGGTGCTGGAGGGAGGCTGGGGTAGTGCTGGTGGAGGTTGGAGGTAGTGCTGGTGGTAGGCTGGTGGAGTTGTGAGTGAGAGAGGACTTCTGTGAGGAGTGCTGGTGGTAGTGCTGGTGGTAGTGCTGGTGGTAGTGCTGGTGGTAGTGCTGGTGGTAGTGCTGGAGGGAGTGCTGGTGGTAGTGCTGGAGGTAGTGCTGGTGAGTGCTGGTGGTAGTGCTGGTGGTAGTGCTGGAGGGAGTGCTGGTGTTAGTGCTGGTGGTTGTGCTGGAGGAGTGCTGGAGGGAGTGCTGGTGGTAGTGCTGGTGGTAGTGCTGGAGGGAGGGCTGGTGGTAGTTGATGGTGGTAGTGCTGTGGAGTGGTGGTAGTGCTGGTGGTAGTGTGATGGTAGTGCTTGAGGTGGTGGTAGTGCTGGTGGTAGTGACTGGTGGTAGTGCTGGTGGTAGTGCTGGTGGTAGTGCTGGAGGGAGTGCTGGAGGGAGTGCTGGGGAGTGCTGGTGGTAGTGCTGAGGGAGTTGGTGGTAGTGATGGTGGTAGTGCTGGTGGTAGTGCTGGTGGTAGTGCTGGTGGTAGTGCTGGTGGTAGTGCTGGTGGTAGTGCTGGTGGTAGTGCTGGAGGGAGTGCTGGAGGGAGTGCTGGTGGTAGTGCTGGTGGTAGTGCTGGAGGGAGTTGGTGGTAGTGATGGTGGTAGTGCTGGTGGTAGTGCTGGTGGTAGTGCTGGTGGTAGTGCTGGTGGTAGTGCTGGTGGTAGTGATGGTGGTAGTGCTGGTGGTAGTGATGGTGGTAGTGCTGGTGGTAATGCTGGTGGTAGTGCTGGTGGTAGTGCTGGTGGTAGTGCTGAGAGGGTTTTAATACAATATCTAACACTAACTGTCATAATTACCAAGCTATTCCATGGTAATAATATCGCATTCGGAGTTATCGTCAAATGATCAGCTGTTATCTTTATAGCCTAAAGCTATAAAGATAACAGATCTCATCTGTTTGATTGCGTCTCCGTGTCTGTTGTATGTTATAATTAATCCTGAGATCACCATCCCCATTACCCGTTACTCGCTTTATTAGTGAGTACACAAACGGTAATTGTGCAAACCTCAGGTTAAACAGATACTGAAGCTGTTGGTGTCAACAGTGGCTATAACCTGGCAAGATACGCTAAAATAACGGTAAAATTAGCAGCAACAGTATCGATGTAAAAATTAGTGGTAGCAGGGACAGCATTAAGACGAAAGCAGCAGCAACAGCAGCAGCAGCAGTAGTAGTGTTAACAGCAACAGCAGCAGTAGTAGTGTTAACAGCAACAGCAGCAGCAGCAGTAGTAGTGTTAACAGCAACAGCAGCAGCAGCAGTAGTAGTGTTAACAGCAACAGCAGCAGCAGCAGTAGTAGTGTTAACAGCAACAGGAGCAGCAGGAATAACAGCGCCAGTATTAACGAAAGTAGGAGGAACTGGAATACCAACAGAGGTAGTGCCTGTACTGTCAGTAACAAACAACAGTAACAATACAGCAGCAGCAACAGTAACTCGGCGAACAGAAATTGTAGTAACAGATCAGTAACAACAGGAAGTAGAGCGTTAGGCTCAACAGTAGCAGATATCACAGGGGCATAAACAGTAATTCTCATCAATCTCCCTACTGCATATCTGAGAGCCTTAGGTTCCGTTTACAAGTGTTAAATAGGTAAGTAAATGAGTTTATTCAGGTATACACAAATACAGTTACATACATTATCATACATAGCAGCATATGTGTAGAAAACCCAGGATAACCATAAAAGTCAGACAGAGTGACTTATTTCCATTGGGGTTCTTTTAATACCTTATTATTATACTAGAAAGGAGATAATATCTTATTATTATACTATTTTATCTCCTTTCTAGTATAATATTAAGGTATTAAAAGAACCCCAATAGAAATAAATCACTCTGTCTGACTTTTATGGGTTATCCTGGGTGCTCTACACATATGCTGCTATGTATGATAATCTATGTAACTGTATTTGTGTATACCTGAATAAACTCACTTACTTACCTATTTAACACTTGTAAACGGAACCTAAGGCTCTCAGATATGCAGTAGGGAGATTGATGAGAATTACTGTTTATGCCCTGTGTATCTGCTACTGTTGAGCCTCACGCTCTACTTCCTGTTGTTACTGATCTGTTACTACAATTTCTGTTCGCCGAGTTACTGTTGTAGGTACGAGAGTACCTAATGTCTGAGTGCAGCATCCGGGTTTGTCACTGAGTGAATGTGTACTCACCTAGTTGTGGTTGCAGGGGTCGAATCATAGCTCCTGGTGTGTGTGTGTGTGTGTGTATGTATGTGTGTGTGTGTGTATGTATGTGTGTGTGTGTGTGTATGTGTGTGTGTGTGAGTGTGTGTGTGTTTTAGTCTTCATACGCAGCAATAATTATACCTACATGCCAGTGTAAGTAATATATTGTGTGTACACACTGTGTGCGTGAGGAACGAGGTGCGTGTGTACTGGTCTAGCACGGCAGATATCTTATTGACTGCCACATTATCTGTCTGAGCTTATATTTGCCTGCCTGTCTGCCTAATTCTCTGGCTGCCTGTCTGCTTGTCTGTCTACCTGCCTTATTCTATCTCCGGCTGCCTGTCTGCTTGCCTGTCTACCTGCCTCTCTCTCTGGCTACCTGTCTGCTTGCCTGTCTACCTGCCCTCTCTCTCTGGCTGCCTGTCTGCTTGCCTGTCTACCTGCCTCTCTCTCTGGCTGCCTGTCTGCTTGCCTGTCTACCTGCCTCTCTCTCTGGCTGAGTGTCTGTTTCCCAGTGTACTTATCTGTGTGTTTGACTGGCCAGTCTCTCAGGCAAACCATGTTGATTCTCACCTCGACTGTTTGCTGAGAAACGTAGGCAACATTCACATGTAAGTGCAATAATTGTATGCATAGTAAGACAGTTACTGAAATACAGAATTGTCTGTAGTTTTAACTCATTTTTGTTCTCGTGGCTGACGTAGAAAGGGACATAAACTATAACTCTGTGTCATTCTTGGCAGACGACGCTAGAATCTGTATGAGAGAGACGTCCATAGAAGACACAGTGAGCCTCCAAGCTGATATAAACCAAGTCTTCCAGTGGGCCACTGACAACAGTTACTACGTTACGGAAGAATGGATGAAATAAAAAAAAAGATCGAAGTACAAGACAAACCCAGATCTCTCAATAGAACGTAAGTCTAATGTCAGAGACCTGGGAGTGATAATGTAAGATCTTAGTTTCATGAAGCACATCAATGTCATTATCACAACTATAAAGAAAATTACAAGTCGAATGATGGGAACTTTTAAAACAAGAGATACAAAGCA
>WNWK01001748.1:0-50000 GCA_009830355.1 Cherax destructor | reverse complement strand
GAGAGAGAGAGAGAGAGAGAGCAAAGAAAGCGGAGGAGAAACTCTAGTTTGAGAACTTATTTTCCACTACTGTTGAGCAGCAGACCAAGAAATACTGATAAGAAGTAACTAGGAATATGGCCTGACAGTTGGAGGGCACTAAACACTGTCTGGAGGGTACTACACACTGTCTGGAGGGCACTACACACTGTCTGGAGGGCACTAAACACTGTCTGGAGGGTACTAAACACTGTCTGGAGGACTACACACTGTCTGGAGGGTACTACACTGTCTGGAGGGCACTACACTGTCTGGAGGGTCACTACACATTGTCTGGAGGGCACTACACATTGTCTGGAGGGCACTACACACTGTCTGGAGGGTACTACACATTGTCTGGAGGGTACTACACATTGTCTGGAGGGTACTACACATTGTCTGGAGGGTACTACACATTGTCTGGAGGGCACTACACACTGTCTGGAGGGCACTACACATTGTCTGGAGGATGCTACACACGGTCTGGAGGGTACTACACACTGTATGGAGGGCAATACACACTGTCTGGAGGGCACTAAACACTGTCTGGAGGGTACTACACATTGTCTGGAGGGCACTACACATTGTCTGGAGGGCACTACACACTGTCTGGAGGGTACTACACATTGTCTGGAGGGTACTACACATTGTCTGGAGGGTACTACACATTGTCTGGAGGGTACTACACATTGTCTGGAGGGCACTACACACTGTCTGGAGGGCACTACACATTGTCTGGAGGATGCTACACACGGTCTGGAGGGTACTACACACTGTATGGAGGGCAATACACACTGTATGGAGGGCAATACACACTGTATTGAGGATACTACACACTGTATGGAGGGCAATACACACTGTATGGAGGGCAATACACACTGTTTGGAGGGCAATACACACTGTATGGAGGATACTACACACTGTCTGGAGGGCACTACACACTGTCTGGAGGGCACTAAACATTGTCTGGAGGGTACTACACACGGTCTGGAGGGTACTACACACTGTCTGGAGAGCAATATACACTGTATGGAGGGCAATACACACTGTATGGAGGGCAATACACACTGTTTGGAGGGCAATACACACTGTATGGAGGATACTACACACTGTCTGGAGGGCACTACACACTGTCTGGAGGGCATACACACTGTCTGGAGGGACTACACACTGTCGGAGGGCACTACACACTGTCTGGAGGGCACTACACACTGTCTGGAGGGTACTACACACAGTCTGGAGGGCACTACACAGTCAGGAGGGCACTACACAGTTTGGAGGGCACTACACATCTGGAGGGCACTACACACTGTCTGGAGGGCACTACACACTGTCTGGAGGGCACTACACACTGTCTGGAGGGTACTACACACAGTCTGGAGGGCAATACATAGTCAGGAGGGCACTACACAGTCAGGAGGGCACTACACACTGTCTGGAGGGCAATACACAATGTCTGGAGGGACTACACACTGTCCGGAGGGCACTACACACTGTCTGGAGGGCACTACACACTGTCTGGAGGGTACTACACAGTCTGGAGCGTACTACACACAGTCTGGAGGGCACTACACAGTCAGGAAGGCACTACACAGTTTGGAGGGCACTACACACTGCCTGGAGGGCACTACACACTGTCTGGAGGGTACTACACTCAGTCTGGAGGGCAATACATAGTCAGAGGGCACTACACAGTCAGGAGGGCACTACACACTGTCTGGAGGGCACTACACACTGTCTGGAGGGCACTACACACTGTCTGGAGGGTACTACACAGTCTGGAGGGTACTACACAGTCTGGAGCGTACTACACACAGTCTGGAGGGCACTACACAGTCAGGAGGGCACTACACAGTCTGGAGGGCACTACACAGTCTGGAGGGAACTACACACTGTCTGGAGGACACTACACACTGTCTGAAGGGCACTACACACTGTCTGGAGGGCACTACACACTGTCTGGAGGGCACTAAACATTGTCTGGAGGGTACTACACACGGTCTGGAGGGTACTACACACTGTCTGGAGAGCAATATACACTGTATGGAGGGCAATACACACTGTATGGAGGGCAATGCACACTGTTTGGAGGGCAATACACATTGTATGGAGGATACTACACACTGTCTGGAGGGCACTACACACTGTCTGGAGGGCAATACACACTGTCTGGAGGGACTACACACTGTCCGGAGGGCACTACACACTGTCTGGAGGGCACTACACACTGTCTGGAGGGTACTACACACAGTCTGGAGGGCACTACACAGTCAGGAGGGCACTACACAGTTTGGAGGGCACTACACAGTCTGGAGGGTACTACACACTGTCTGGAGGGCACTACACACTGTCTGGAGGGACTACACACTGTCTGGAGGGTACTACACACAGTCTGGAGGGCAATACATAGTCAGGAGGGCACTACACAGTCAGGAGGGCACTACACACTGTCTGGAGGGCAATACACACTGTCTGGAGGGACTACACACTGTCCGGAGGGCACTACACACTGTCTGGAGGGCACTACACACTGTCTGGAGGGTACTACACAGTCTGGAGCGTACTACACACAGTCTGGAGGGCACTACACAGTCAGGAGGGCACTACACAGTTTGGAGGGCACTACACAGTCTGTAGGGCACTACACACTGCCTGGAGGGCACTACACAATGTCTGGAGGGCACTACACACTGTCTGGAGGGTACTACACTCAGTCTGGAGGGCAATACATAGTCAAGAGGGCACTACACAGTCAGGAGGGCACTACACAGTCTGGAGGGCACTACACACTGTCTGGAGGACACTACACACTGTCTGGAGGGCACTACACACTGTCTGGAGGGCACTACACACTGTCTGGAGGGTACTACACACAGTCTGGAGGGCAATACACACTGTCTGGAGGACACTACATACCGTCTGGAGAGCATTACACTGTGTGTAATGCATTGCAGACAGTGTGCAATGCAGCAATAGTAGCAACAGTGTAGCAACAATAACACCAATGCAGCAACAATAAGAGCAATATAGCAAAAATAACAGCAATGGAACAACAGTCACAGAACTGAAGCAACAATCACAGCACTGAAACAACAATAGCAGCACTGCAGCAACCATCACAGCACTGCAACAACAACAGCAGCACTGCAGCAACCATCACAGCACTGCAGCAACCATCACAGCACTGCAGCAACCATCACAGCACTGCAGCAACCATCACAGCACTGCAGCAACCATCACATCACTGCAGCAACCATCACAGCACTGCACCAACAATCACAGCACTGCAGAAACAATCAAAGCAATGCAGCAGCAATCATAGCACTGCAGCAACAATCACAGCACTGCAACAACAATCACAGCACTGCACCAACAATCACAGCACTGCAGAAACAATCAAAGCAATGCAGCAGCAATCATAGCACTGCAGCAACAATCACAACACTGCGACAACAACAGCAGCACTGCAGAAACCATCACAGCACTGCAGCAACCATCACAGCACTGCACCAACAATCACAGCAATGCAGCAACAATCATAGGAATGCAACAACAATGACAGCAATGCAGCAACAATCATAGGAATGCAACAACAATCACAGGAATGCAACAACAATCATAGGAATGCAACATCAATCTCAGCAATGTAGCAACAATCACAGCACTGCAGCAACAATCACAGGAATTCAACACCAATCACAGAATATTTGCAACAATAACAGCACTTTAGCAACAATCACAACAATGCAGCAACAATCACAGCAATGCAGCAACAATCACAGCACTGCAGCAACAATCAATATACCAGAAAAAACAGCAGGCAGAGCGGTAAATAAATAATAATCGGAATTTCCACCCATGGTGATATTGATTGTGAGAACTGGGATCCCCCCTTACTGTGTACTGGGACCCCCATTATTGTGTACTGGGACCGCCTTACTGTGTACTGGGACCCCCATTATTGTGTACTGGGACCCCCTTACTGTGTACTGGGACTTCCTTACAGTGTACTGGGACCCCTTTACTGTATACTGGGACCTCCTTACTGTGTACTGGGACCCCCTTATTGTGTACTGAGACCCTCTTATTGTGTACTGGAACCCCTTACTCTGTACTGGGGACCCCCTTTCCTGCGTACTGGTCCTCCTTACTGTGTACTGGGAGACCCTTAGTGTGTACTGGTACTCCTCTTACCGTGTACTGGGATCCCCTTATTGTGTACTGGGACTCCCTAATTGTGTACTGGCACCCCCTTACTGTGTACTGGGACCCCCTTACTGTGTACCGGAACTCTCTTATTGTGTGTTGAGACCCACTTACTGTGTACTGGGACCACCCTTACAGTGTCTTGGGTCCCCCTTACCGTGTACTGGGACCCCCTTTATTGTGTAGTAGGACTCCCTTACTGTGTACTGGGACCCTCTTACTGTGTACTGGGACCCTTTGCTATGTACTTGGACCCTTACCGTGTACTGGAACCCTTACTGTATACTGAGGAAACTGGGACCCCCTTACTTTATACTTGGGGAATTGGGAACACCTTACTGTGTACTGGGGAACTGGGACCCCTTATTGTGTACTGGAAGAATTGGGTCTCTTCAACAGTGTACTGAGGAACTGGGATCCCCCTTACCATGTACTGGGGAAACTGGGACCCCTTATTGTGTACTGGAAAACTTGGATCTCTTACTGTGTTCTGGGGTACTGGGACCCCTTTACTGTGTGTTTGGGGGACTGGGATCTATCTTACTGTGTACAGTGGAAACTAGGACATATCTTACTATGTACAGTGGGAACTGGGACCTATCTTACTGTGTACAGTGGGAACTGGGACCTATCTTACTGTGTACAGTGGGAACTGGGACCTATCTTACTATGTACAATGGGAACTGGGACCCCTTTTACTCTGTACTTGGGGAACCTGAACCCCTTACTGTGTACTAGAGGAACTGACACCCCTCTTAGTTGTACTGGAGGAAATGGGATCCCCCTTACTGTGTGTTTGGAGAACTGGGATTCTTTATTGTGTTCTGGGACTCATCTTATTATGTACTGTTACTGTGGGAATCCTTTTACTGTGTTCTAGGAAAAACTAGGACGTTTTAACTGTGTCCTCAGGGAAATCGGGAGCCACCTTACTGTGTACTGGGACTCCCCTTACTGTGTACTGGACACCTTACTGTGTACTGGGTCCCCCCATACTGTAAACTGAGACTACCTTACCGTGTACTGGGACTCCCTCACTGTGTACTGTGACTCCCCTTACTGAATACTTGGACTCCCTTATTGCGTAATGGGACTTACCTTACTGTGTACTGGCACCTCCTAACTGTGTACTGGGACCCTCTTACTGTGTACTGGGGCCCCCTTACTATGTACCGGAACCCCATTACTGTGTAATGGGACCCCCTTATTGTGTACTGGGACCCCTTACTGTGTTATGGGACCCTCTTACTGTGTACTGAGACCCGTTACTGTGTACTGAGACCCCCTTACTGTGTACTGCGAAAACTGGGGAAGGCATGACTAGAACTGGGGGAAGAATAAGGTTATAAAGGAGATAGTGAGTGAGGTGAACTGGGGGACAGAGACAAGGAGAGGCCACCTAATTGACTCACTTATGCAAAGCAACATGTCTGGTAACCTGGGAGGAGGTGACCTGGTGCTGCCTGCACCTGGTGTTGTTTGCCTGCACCTGGTGTTGTTTGCCTGCACCTGGTGTTGTCTGCCTGTACCTGGTATTGGCTGCCTGCACCTGGTATTGTCTACCTACATCTAGTATTGTCTGTCTGTTCCTGGTGTTGTCTGCCTGTACCTGGTGTTGTCTGTCTGTAGGTGGTGTTGTCTGCCAGTACCTGGTGTTGTCTGTCTGTACGTGGTGTTGTCTGCCTGTACCTGGTGTTGTCTGCCTGTACCTGGTGTTGTCTGTCTGTACGTAGTGTTGTCTGCCTGTACCTGGTGTTGTCTGTCTGTACGTAGTGTTGTCTGCCTGTACCTGGTGTTGTCTGTCTGTACGTGGCGTTGTCTGTCTGTACCTGGTGTTGTCTGCCTGTACCTGGTGTTGTCTGTCTGTACCTGGTGTTGTCTGCCTGTACCTGGTGTTGTCTGTCTGTACGTGGCGTTGTCTGTCTGTACCTGGTGTTGTCTGCCTGTACCTGGTGTTGTCTGTCTGTACGTGGCGTTGTCTGTCTGTACCTGGTGTTGTCTGCCTGTACCTGGTGTTGTCTGCCTGTACCTGGTGTTGTCTGCCTGTACCTGGTGTTGTCTGCCTACACCTGGTGTTTTCTGTCTGTACCTGGTATTGTGGCGTAGATGGTGGTGGTAACATGACGGCTTTGGTGGTGGTAGTGGTGGCGGCAGCATCTCAGTGGTGGTGGTAGCAAGATGATGGTAATGGTGGTGGTGGTGGTGATAGCATGGTGGTGGGGGTGGTAGCAAGTTGGTGGTGGTGGTGGTAGGAAGGTGGTGGTGGTGGTAGGAAGATGGTGGTTGTGGTGGTAGGAAGGTGGTGGTGTTGGTGGTAGGAAGGTGGTGGTGGTGGTAGGAAGGTGGTGGTGGTGGTAGGAAGGATGACACACCAAGGTGCAGGAGGAAGCAAAACACAACAACCTTCAGCTCAGCATTCACTCTCTGTAGAGCTTCACTGAAGTCACCTAGAGCCTTATCGACTCATGATAAAGCTCCACACACAGCGACCCTTATTCAGTATCCTATTTTCTTCTTATTTAGTCTTCAGATAAACACTGGGTTCCATATTAAGATATATATCTTGTTGAAGTGATTATGAAGGAAGACGATTGTTGATGAGTAAAGCTGAAAAATGAATTGTGAAGACCTAACCAACAAGGAAAGGTTAGAGTTTTACAAGGAAAAATACAAGGCGGAACAAGAGGGGGAGAAAAGCGTGCCTAAGTGAATACAAAAATAAACGACAGAGAGTTCATGTGGTGGTCGACAATGCAAGGTGACAAAATTCAAGAACACAAGACCACAGAAAAGCGTAGAACAAAACTAGTAATGCTGGTGAAGAGAGGAAGCAAGAAAGATAATAACAAGTGATTATCTTTAAATAAATGAGGAAAAACAAGAGTATGAGATAAATACAACATTTAACCTAAAGAAAAAGAAAACAGTTACTGACTGGCTACATCACGAGGTAGAAGAGAGACTTATAACACTGAAGAAATCAGTGGAAACACACGAAATCCCGAGGTAATGTACAGAGCTCAACAGATTCTATAGTGTATTTTAACACAAGACTGGAACAGGACCAGACACGGCAAGATGGACAAACTTACTAGGAACTGTCAAGAACTGAGTCAGGTGGTGAGGAAGTGAGGAGACGGATATTGTAACTTAGCACATGTAAGACCCGGTGAGGTCATGATGAGGAAGAACAGAAGTACAGTGCCAGCCTCTTACACAAGACGACGAGGAAGGTAGATGGCGGCAACACCTGAATAGACTACAGGTTGGTCAGAGAAATGGGAACTAGAGTTGAAATTCAGAAAAATCCAGCTGATGAAGCAGGATAAAAGATAAAGGAGACTGAAGACAGAGGATTAACCAAAAAATAAAAGCTCAATGGAACAAAGAAAAAAGACCCAAGAAAAGCCCTTTATGCCGAAGTAAACCAGTCCTTTGAAGCTCACATTAACTAGATTCTATGATCTCTGCATGTTAACCTAACACACTTTATTCATGAAACCGATTCTTGAATATGCAGCACCAGTGTAGAACCCTTACCTAGCCTAACAAGACGCTGAGGATATGCACATGCAGACTGGTGCCGGGGCTGAGAGGAATAAATACTGAGGAAGGAATGACACTACCCGAATGATACCAGAAGGATGCTTCCGGGGTCAACGCCCCCGCGGCTCGGTACTAGACCAGGAGGACTGGAGGATCAAATCCTGATCAACCAGGTTGTTACTGCTGGTCGCACGCAGTAGAGCGTATGAACTACAGCCAGGCTGGTCAGGCACTGATCTGAGGAACTTGTTCAGTTCCCTCTTGAAGGAAGCCACAAAATTGTTGGTAGTTGTCCTTATTCATGGAGGGAAGGCTATGAAGAGTCGGGGACCTCTGACACTCATCGAGCTCTCTCTTAAAGAGGACTCACATGGTTGCTGAAAACAAAAAAGGAATTAAAGAACATACAAAAATACTTAACACCTTTATACAGAACTTATGTTGGACCGATCATTGTGTGCCCCGCGGTGCTGGCGCGGGGCACACACCAAATAAAACAATACGGAGTTTCAAGGAAAGGTATGGTAGACCAAGATCCCATCACACCGAGTTAAGAAAAGGGGCCCAAGAGCTGAAACTTAAACGCCACAAATTCAGCTGGGTAACTGCACACACGATCTATAAACTCATGTATACGCAGGTATTAATGCACGGGTGTGTGCAAGTGTCTATAGAACACGTACATGTGTGTGCGTACACACACACTCTCTAGAATACATACAAGCACGCAGCTATGCAGATAAAAATATACACGTACAAGTATTAATGTACACACACAAACATGCAGAGACATTATCATTGAAACTATTTGCCACACATGTATCCTCAGAAGGCACGTTCAGACACACATACACACACACACACACACATACATACACATACACACACACACACATACACACACACACACACACACAACTATACATACACATACACAACCACATACACACACACACACACACACACACCATATATATATATATATATATATATATATATATATATATATATATATATATATATAATATATATATATATATATACACATATAACACACACACACACACACATATCACACACATACACACACATATACATACACAAACACACACACACACACACACAACACTGGAGGAAAGAAGGGTCAGAGGAGACATGATAACGACATACAAAATACTGCGGGAAATCGACAAGGTAGACAGTTACAGGATGTTCCAGACAGGGAACACAGAAACAAGGGGACACAACTGGAAGCTGAAGACTCAGATGAGTCAAAGGGATGTTAGGAAGCATTTCTTCAGCCACAGAATAGTCAGGAGGCAGGAACCATACATAGTTTTAAGACAAGGTATGATAAAGCTCATGGAGCAGGGAGAGCAGAGACCCAGTAGCGGACAGCGAAGAGGCGGGGCCAGGAGCTGAGTCTCGACCCTTGCAACCACAATTAGGTGAGTACACACACACACAGGCCAGTCAAAATGATATTCAAGGCTCGAAACAGGATCCTGCAGGAGAAAGCACGACTAAGGGAAATACCAACATATTGGAGGATGTACCTCGACCACAACAGGACACAAAAAGAAAGGCAGAAACTGAAATAGAGGGTACAAAGATGCTAGGAGGAAAGAGAGGCAAAGACAGAGATAAGCAGGAGAACCCAGACTCAGGACGAAGAACAAATACAACCTTTCCCTCAGAACCACCTAAAGAAGAACCTCAACCATGACAACTCCAATGCAACCAAACATCTAACCCAAAACCACACACGGTAGCCATTGTCCCCACCCTCATCACAAACTCCACCCCCACAGAAACCCCCCATAATTACCTGCCAGGTCTCCCGCTCCTCCAACCCCAATGTTCTCCCCAGACCACAGTTTTAGAAAAGAAATTGAAGGTTTGGTATACGAATGTGGATGGAATAACAAATAAATGGGAGGAGTGGCATGAACGAATCAAGAAGACATCCCCAGACACTATAGGAGTCACAGAAACGAAACTCACTGGGATGATAACAGACGCAATCTTCCCACCTGGATATCAGATCCTGAGGAAAATAGAGGGAGCAGAGGGGGAGGAGGAGTTGCACTGCTCATTAAAAATCGATGGGGATTTGAGAAATGGAAGGAATGGACGAAATGGGCTAAAGGGACAACATAGTAGGTACAATTCAGTCTGGGGGACATAAGGTAGTCGCTGCAGTGATGTACAACCCACCACAAAAGTGCAGGAGGCCAAGAGAAGAATATGAAGAGATCAACAGAGCAATGGTGGATACACTAGCTGAGGTGGCCAAAAGAGCTCACACGGGTAGAGCAAAGTTACTAGTTATGGGCGATTTCAATCACAAGGAGATTGACTGGGAAAACCTGGAGCCATATGGGGGTCCCGAAACATGAAGAGCCAAGATGGATGTGGTACTGGAAAACCTCATGCATCAATATATTGGGACACTACCAGAGAGAGGTGAGGATGAACCACCAAGACTGGACCTCGTATTTTCTTTGAATAGCTCGGACATCGAGGACATCACGTATGAAAGGCCCCTCGGAGCTAGTGATCACGTGGTTCTGAGCTTTGAATACATAGTAGAGTTACAAGTGGAAATGGTAGCAGGAATAGGATGGGAAAAGCCAAACTACAAAAGGGGGGACTACACAGGCATGAGGAACTTATTGCATGAGGTTCTGTGGGAAAGAGAACTGGTTGGAAAATCAGTAAACGAAAAGATGGACTAGGTGAAAACAAAATGCAAAGAGGCAGAGGAAAGTTTGTTCCCAAGGGCAACAGAAATAATGGGAAGACCAGAACGAGCCCTTGGTTTACCCAAAGGTGTGGGGAGGCAAAAACTAAGTGCGCTAGAGAATGGAAAATGTATAGAAGACAAAGGGAAAAGGAAAATAAAGAGATTAGTGGAAGAGCCAGAAACGAGTATGCACAGATAAAGAGGGAGGCCCAGCGACAGTACGAAAACGACATAGCATCGGCAGTCAAGTCTGACCAGAAGCTGTTGTATAGCCACATCAGGAGGAAGACAACAGTCAAGGACCAGCTAATCAGGCTGAGGAAAGAAGGTGGGGAGCTCACATGAAACGACCAAGAAGTATGTGAGGAGCTCAACATGAGATTTAAGGAAGTATTTACAGTGGAGACAGACAAGACTCCAGGAAGGCAGAATAGGGGGGTACACCAACAAGGTATATGACAACAATTGATGGATGAAATACACACAACCGAAGAGGTGAAGAAGCTGCTAAGTGAGACCAGACAATATATCTCTGTGGGTCCTTAGAGAGGGAGCAGAGACGCTGTGTGTGCCACAAACAACAATTTTCAACACATCCATTGAAACTGGGTAACTACCTGAGGTATGGAAGAGGGTAAATGTAGTCCCCATTTTTAAGAAAGGAGACAGACACGAGGCACTAAACTATAGACCAGTGTCACTGACGTGTATAGTGTGCAAAGTCACGGAGAAGATTATCAGGAGGAGGGTGGTAGAGCACCTAAAACGGAACAAGCTTATAAAGGACAACCAGCACGGTTTCAGGGAAGGCAAATCCTGCGTCATAAACCTACTGGAGTTTTATGACAAGGTAATGGAAGCAAGACACGAGAGAGAGCGGTGGGTAGATAGCATTTTATTGGCTGCAAGAAGGCCTTCGACAGGGGTCAGTCCAAGGACCAGTACTATTTTTGGTATATGTGAAGGACATGACGAAAGGGATAGACTCAGAAGTGTCCCTGTTTGCAGATGACATGAAGTTAATGAGGAGAATTAAATCGGATGAGGATCAGGCAGGACTACAAAGACTTGAACAGGCTGAAAGACTGGTCCAGCAACTGGCTCCTCGAATTTAACCCCGCAAAATGCGAAGTAATGAAGATCGGGGAAGGGCAAAGAAGACTGCAGATAGAGTATATGCTAGGTGGCCCAAAACTGCAAACCTCACTCAAGGAAAAGGATCTTGGGGTGAGTATAATACCGACTACATCTGAGGCGCACATCAACCAGATAACTGCTGCAGCATATGGTCGCCTGGCAAACCTGAGAATAGCGTTCCGATATCTCAATAAGGAATCATTCAAGACTGCACACCGTGTACGTCAGGCCCATACTGGAGTATGCAGCACCAGTTTGGAATACACACGTGGTCAAGCACGTCAAGAAATTAGAGAAAGTGCAAAAATGTGCAACAAGACTAGTTCCAGAGCTAAGGGAAATGTCCTACGAAGAAAGGTCCAGGGAAATCGGCCTGACGACACTAGAGGACAGGAGGGTTAGGGGAGACATGATAACGATATACAAAATACTGCAAGGAATTGATAAGATGGATAGAGACAGGATGTTCCAGAGATGGGACACAGAAATAAGGGGTCAAAATTGGAAATTGCAGACTCAGATGAGTCAAAGGGATGTTAGGAAGTATTTCTTTAGTCATAAAGTTGTCAGGTAGTAGAATAGTCTGGCAAGTGATGTAGTGGAGGCAGGAACCATACATAGTTTTGAGACGAGGTTTTATAAAGCTCATGGAGGAGGGAGAAAGAGGACCTAGTAGCGATCAGTGAAGAGGCGGGGCCAGAAGATATGAATCGACCCCTGCAACCACAAATTTGTGAGTACAAATAGGTGAGTACACACACACACACACACACACACACTCACTATTACTAACACAGATGTAGACTGTTTGGCCTGCACATCTTGCTGTAACATGATAACCACTTTGGAACGATCTAAAAAAGCAGCAGGGAGAGTAAATGATTGTATTTCCTTCACCAAAACAAGCTGATATTTACAAAATGTATATAGCCTATGTACAGTATTTACAGCTGTGTACAATGAGGAGAATGCAAGTACAGGACACGGTGAGAACCGTAGCGACCAGCAGGGATGGTAAATCTACCAAGGCTGCTTCACCAGTGTACCACATCGCTTCACAGCTTTGATGGCCTTCCTTGTGATTGGCTGGTTGAACAAAGGAACTGGTATAACGATGGGATCCCTGCTCGTTAAACCCTGGTTTACTGGTCGGGAAGCATGGCTATATGGGTGTGTGATATACACCGAATAAAACGTAACGTACTCTAAGCATGCCAAACACACACACACACACACAAACACACACACACACACACACAAACACACACACACACACACACAACACACACACACACACAATCACATACACACACACACACACACACACACACACACACACACACACAACACACACACACACAGTTCTTATGAAAATAATAAGAGCTATTAAAATAAATATAAAATAAGAGAGGAAAATACAACGTTCTCCGGCAGTATTTTAGAGAACTAAACGAAGAGATGTAAATAATACATACAAAGAGTTCTGTAACATTTATAAAACTTAAATTAAACAGTTTATACCATAAAAGAGAAGAAAATAAAGAAATATTAAAAAATAGATTAATGGAAGGTACTGCAAAATAAAAGAATTTGAAAAATAAAGGAGGTTAGCTAATTCAGAGGTACTTCAGAGATGAAACAAGCCAAAAATGCGCATGCAAATGTAAGGAAGGAGGAAGAAAGGATTATTGAAAAGATAATAGTAAACAAGAGCGAGAGATGGAACTAAATCTTTTATTCAAGTCTTTAGAGTAAACATCTATTATTCAACTTTGTAAAGAGTAAACTTAATTTTAAAGACAAAATAGCAAGTATCAGAGGTAGCAGCACATCACTGCAATAGCAAGTATCAGAGGTAGCAGCACATCACTCACATCACTGCAATAACAAGTATCAGAGGTAGCAGCACATCACTGCAATAACAAGTATCAGATGTAGGAGCACATCACTGCAATAACAAGTATCAGAGGTAGCAGCACATCACTGCAATAACAAGTATCAGAGGTAGCAGCACATCACTGCAATAACAAGTATCAGAGGTAGCAGCACATCACTGCAATAACAAGTATCAGAGGTAGCAGCACATCACTGCAATAACAAGTATCAGAGGAGCAGCATCACTCACATCCTGCAATAACAAGTATCAGAGGTAGCAGCACATCACTGCAATAACAAGTATCAGAGGTAGCAGCACATCACTGCAATAGCAAGTATCAGAGGTAGCAGCACATCACTGCAACAGCAAGTATCAGAGGTAGCAGCACATCACTGCAACAGCAAGTATCAGAGGTAGCAGCACATCACTGCAACAGCAAGTATGAGAGGTAGCAGCACATCACTGCAATAACAAGTATCAGAGGTAGCAGCACATCACTGCAATAACAAGTATCAGAGGTAGCAGCACATCACTGCAATAACAAGTATCAGAGGTAGCAGCACATCACTGCAATAACAAGTATCAGAGGTAGCAGCACATCACTGCAATAACAAGTATCAGAGGTAGTAGCACATCACTGCAACAGCAAGTATCAGAGGTAGCAGCACATCACTGCAATAACAAGTATCAGAGGTAGTAGCACATCACTGCAACAGCAAGTATCAGAGGTAGCAGCACATCACTGCAATAACAAGTATCAGAGGTAGCAGCACATCACTGCAATAGAGGAGAATGTGTACGAGATAATAAACAGAAAGTTTCAGTATATTTACAGAGGAAGATACTTTTATATGTGGCAGATTCAAATACCAAATCACATTAAAGGACGCTGAGATAACTAAATAAATAGTAAAGAAATTATTATTAGATACTGAGAAAAAATCAACAGGAGCAGATGAGACAGCAAGAAAGGTTTTAAAAGAATGTGCAGAAGATTTATGCTATCCACTTTGGAAATGGTACGAGAGGATAAAGTGGAAGGAAAATGGAAGATGGTACACATTACGTCAGTATTTCAGCGAGGTGACAGGATAGGCAAGACTCGCTGACAAGTGATGTGCAAATATTGGTGAAAGATATTAAAATAAAGTGGACACAATTCCATAAACTATAGGCCAGTGTCACTGATCCCCACCGTATGTAAGATGATGAATATTGTACTGCATTATACTATTTGCAACTCCACACCTAATTTCCAAGCTCCAAATTCTCAGCCTAATATTGGCAGCTCACATTTCCTTCAAACACAACATCTCCCACGGCCTCCAGCATCCTCCTTCCTGCCACGTTTAAGACGCATGCTTCACCCCCATGTATCAGTCTTGGTACCACTATGCTCAGGTACATTTTTTGCTTCCATGGACAAAGTTTCTTGGCTCCACATACCTCCATATGACCGGTATTGCTTGCTTGCTTGATCAACCAGGCTGGTAAATTAGACACATATGCAACACTTGGGTATCTTTATTGAGGAAACGTTTCGCCACACAGTGGCTTCATCAGTCCAATACAAAGGAGAATCGTGAAGAATAGGAGGAGTGTGAGGTTGTCAGGCCCTCAATCTTGAGTCGATGTTGTCAGTCCATCAATCTTGAATAGAATAACAGCATATGAGCAGAGGAAGCTTATATACTGTAGACAGGAGAGGTGCAGCAGTTGTAGGAGGTGTCACATTTGTTCAATGTGGAAGTAGGTCGTGCCCAAGGAATAGGCAAGCGAAGAAATCCCAGTATTAAGATACCAAGATGTTGTAGTGTCAGAGAACCGACGAGTTGGTAAATTAGACACATATGCAACACTTGGGTAACTTTATTGAGGAAACGTTTCGCCACACAGTGGCTTCATCAGTCCATACAAAGGAGAATCGTGAAGAATAGGAGGAGTGTGAGGTTGTCAGTACCTCAATCTTGAGTCGATGTTGTCAGTCCATCAAGTGTTGCATATGTGTCTAATTTACCAACTCGTCGGTTCTCTGAACCATTCATTCACATCAACCAGGCTATTGCTGCCAGAGGCTCTCAGGCTTGCATAACTATCACAAAATGAGGATTAAGATACATGTGGAACAGTTAGGTATCTTTATTATTGAAATGATTCGCCTACACAGTAGGCTTCTTCTGGAAGAAGCCTACTATGTAGGCTACAGGATTTTCTAGTGTATCTATACTATGCACTGGGAGTACTGGGACCCCACTTTACTGTGTACTGGGGGAACAGGGACCCAATTTACTGTGTACTGGGGAAACTGGAACTCATCGTAATGTGTACTGGAATGAATTAGGACCCACGTTACTATTCGGTTAATTCTGAGGATAAATTTTGACGCTCGTTTGTATATGAGGATAATTACGAGGTTTGTGTTCCCGACTTGGATTTCTAGAACCTCTGTGATGCCTTGTGGTCGCGTGGACTTCAACACCTTTGTGAAGAATCTTTCACATACGGACCTGATCCTCCTTGCGAAACATCGACTCTTGTTCGCCTCCACAGATTATATTTAGCGTACAGATTTCAGCCTCCAAAAGTTCCTGAAATGGGTTTATGTGAAGACTGAAACATTGTGTTTGTTTCTGTGAGGGATTTCCAAACACTGTGTTTGTTTCTGTGAGGGATTCCAAACACTGTTTGTTTCTGTGAGGGATTCCAAACACTGTTTGTTTCTGTGAGGGACTCCAGATATTGTGTTTGTTTCTGTGAGGGGTTCCAAACATTGTGTTTGTTTCTGAGAGGGACTCCAGATATTGTGTTGGTTTCTTTAAGGGGTTCCAAACATTGTATTTGTTTCTGTGAGGGACTCCAGATATTGTGTTTGTTTTTGTAAGGGGTTCCAAACATTGTGTTTGCTTCTGAGAGGGACTCCAGATATTGTGTTTGTTTCTGTGAGGGATTCCAAACACTTTTGTTTCTGTGAGGGTTCCAAACATTGTGTTTGTTTCTGCGAGGGTTCCAAACATTGTGTTTGTTTCTGTGAGGGTTCCAAACATTGTATTTGTTTCTGCGAGGGTTCCAAACATCGTGTTTGTTTCTGCGAGGGTTCCAAACATTGTGTTTGTTTCTGTGAGTGTTTCAAACATTGTATTTGTTTCTGCGAGGGTTCCAAACATCGTGTTTGTTTCTGCGAGGGTTCCAAACATCGTGTTTGTTTCTGCGAGGGTTCCAAACATCGTGTTTGTTTCTGCGAGGGTTCCAAACATCGTGTTTGTTTCTGTGAGTGTTCCAAACATCGTGTTTGTTTCTACGAAGGTTCCAAACATCGTGTTTGTTTCTGCGAGGGTTCCAAACATCGTGTTTGTTTCTGCGAGTGTTCCAAACATCGTGTTTGTTTCTGCGAGTGTTCCAAACATCGTGTTTGTTTCTGCGAGTGTTCCAAACATCGTGTTTGTTTCTGCGAGGGTTCCAAAAATCGTGTTTGTTTCTGCGAGGGTTCCAAACATCGTGTTTGTTTCTGCGAGGGTTCCAAACATCGTGTTTGTTTCTGCGAGTGTTCCAAACATCGTGTTTGTTTCTGCGAGTGTTCCAAACATCGTGTTTGTTTCTGCGAGTGTTCCAAACATCGTGTTTGTTTCTCGAGGTTCCAAACATGTGTTTGTTTCTGCGAGGGTTCCAAACATTGCTTTTGGTTTAATTTATGCAGGAAATTAAATTATGAATTATTTTTTGGAGCTTTGCTTTTAATGTTTTATGTTGGCATTAAAGTTATTTTGATAGGACTGAATGTAGGGTTTTGTTTATATGTTTGGTTTGCATTGTTTGTATCGTTGTTGTCTTCGTCAACGGGACTTTGCTTAGTGGAGAGGGATGTTGTAAATACACCCTGTTTGTATCTAAAAGCCAAGATATGTTTGCCCTCTTATCCATGATCCCAACCACCACCCACTCACACCACCACCCACTCACGACCACCACCCACTCACGACCACCACCCACTCACGACCACCACCCACTCCCTGACTGCCACCACTCACTACAACAGCAACTGGGTGATTCATTTAGACAAGAATATTTCTTGCTTCACCAGGGTGAGACTCACAACAGTGGAAGAGCAAATCTTAGTGGTGGTACACTGTGTGTTGGCAGGCAGGCCCACAATCACCGGGTGTTGGCAGGCTGGCCCACGGTCGCTGGGTGTTGGGAGGCCAGCCCAGGGACGCTGGGTATTGGCAGGCCAGCCCAGGGACGCTGGGTGTTGGTAGGCCGCCCCACGGACGCCGGGTGTTGGCAGGCCGGCCCACGGACGCTGGGTGTTGGCAGTCCAGCCCACGGACGCTGGGTGTTGGCAGGCCGCCCACGGACGCTGGGTGTTGGCAGGCCGCCCCACGGACGCTGGGTGTTGGCAGGCCGCCCCACGGACGCTGGGTGTTGGCAGGCCGGCCCACGGACGCTGGGTGTTGGCAGGCTGGCCCACGGACGCTGGGTGTTGGCAGGCCAGCCCAGGGACGCTGGGTGTTGGTAGGCCGCCCCACGGACGCTGGGTGTTGGCAGTCCAGCCCACGGACGCTGGGTGTTGGCAGGCCGGCCCACGGACGCTGAGTCCTGGGCTATTTCTGTTGTACACACGCCCATGCATGCCTACCAGTCCTCTTATACACGCCCACACACGTACCTGGAGAGATGTACACAGACACACATGTGTACATGCATTTACGCTTGACTGTACACACGCACCCACACATCCATGTATGCTATCTACACCTATGCCCGCCCACACGCCCATGCTGACGGAAGTACACCCCCGTTACGTCATAACTATGACGACACGTGAGTTTTCAGGTTAACGCGCGTGCACAAGAGCGTGTGCACACGCATGTGCATCAGCGCATGTGAGAACTTAGTGTGGTGGTGGATTAAACGAAGTAATTCAGAATGTATGATCTGCCCTGTTATTCTCTGATTAAAAATTCAGTGAGTATCGATCAGAGACGACCAACTTGTTCGTTCAGGTCACGAAGGAACGTTCTCTGTCAGGGTCATCAGAAACGTTCACGGCCAGGTGTCATGAAGGAACGTTCATTGCCAGATGTTATAAAGGAATGTTCACTACCAGGTTATGAACGTTCAATACCAGGTCATGAACGTTCACTACCAGGCCATGGACGTTCAATATCAGGTCATGAACGTTCACTGCCAGGCAATGAACGTTCACTACCAGGCCGTGAACGTTCAATACCAGGTCATGAACGTTCACTACTAGTTATGAACCTTCGTTACCAGGTCATGAATGTTCACTGCCAAGCCATGAAGGTTTACTACCAGGTCGTGAACGTTTACTACCAGGTCGTGAACGTTTACTACCAGGTCATGAACGTTCGCTACCAGGTCATGAACGTTCAATACCAGGTCATGAACATTCACTACCAGGTCATGAACGTTCATTAAAAATCATGAACGTTCAATAACAGGTCATGAACGTTCACTACCAGGTCATGAACGTTCTATACCAGGTCATGAACTTTAAGTACCAGGTTATGAACATTCACTACAAGGTCATGAACGCTCACTACCAGGTCATGAACGTTTACTACCAGGTCAGAACATTCACTACCAGATCATGAACGTTCCCTACCAGGTTATGAACGTTCAATACCAGGTTATGAACATTCACTACCAGGTCATGAACGTTCACTACAGGTCATGAACGCTCAATACCAGGTCATAAACGTTCACCACAGGTCATGAACGTTCAGTACCAGCTTATGAGCATTCACTACCAGGTCATAAACGTTCACTAACCAGGTCATGAACGTTCACTACCAGGTCATGAACGTTCACTACCAGGCCTTTATCGTTCAATACCAGGTCATGAACGTTCACTACCAGGTCATAAACATTCACTACCAGGTCATGAACATTCACTACCAGGTCATGAACATTCACTACCAGATCATGAACATTCACTATCAGGTCATGAACGCTCAATACAGGTCATGAACGCTCAATACCAGGTCATGAACGTTCACTACAGGTCATGAACGTTCAATACCATGTAATGAACGTTCACTACCATGTTATGAACGTTTAATACAGGTCATTATCGTTCAGTAACAGGTTATGAACATTCACTACCAGGTCATGAACGTTCACTACCAGGTCATGAACGTTCACTATCAGGTCATGAACATTCTCTACAGGTCATGAGCGTTCATTGCCAGGTCAGGAACGTTCACTACCAGGTCATGAACGTGGACTACTGGTCACGAACGTTCAATACCAGGTCATGAACATTTACTACCAGGGCATGAACATTCACTACCAGGTTATGAACATTCACTACCAGGTCTTGAACGTTCACTACAAAGTCATGAACGTTCACTACCAGGTCATGAATATTCACTTTCAGGTCATGAACGTTCACTACCAGGTCATGAACATTCTCTACTAGGTCATGAACATTCTCTACAGGTCATGAGCGTTCATTGCCAGGTCAGGAACTTTCACTACCAGGTCATGAACGTTGACTACTGGTCACGAACCTTCAATACCAGGTCATGAACATTTACTACCAGGTCATGAACATTCACTACCAGGTTATGAACATTCACTACCAGGTCTTGAACGTTCACTACCAAGTCATGAACGTTCACTACTAGGTCATGAATATTCACTTTCAGGTCATGAACGTTCACTACCAGGTCATGAACATTCACTACTAGGTCATGAACGTTCCTTACCAGGTCATGAACATTCACTACCAGGTCATGAACGTTCAGTACCAGGTCACGAACGCTCAGTACCAGGTCATGAACGTTCAGTGCCAGGTCATGAACGTTCAGTGCCAGGTTATGAACGTTCAGTGCCAGGTTATGAACGCTCAGTACCAGCTCATGAACGTTCAGTGCCATGTTATGAACGTTCAGTGCCAGGTTATGAACGTTCATTTTACATTTTTCCCCAAAAGTCATATATTATTATTATCGTCATCATCGTCATTATTATTATTATTATTATTATTATTATTATTATTATTATTATTCTTAAGAAGTGATATAGTCGTACGGGTGGTACAGCGCCTGAAGAAAAAGAGTAAATAAACTTTGATCCAAGGAAGAGGAGCGTTGCCTTAATTCCTCTCAAATGTGTGAAAACTTTGTTTCATCATTGAGTTTTGTTTCATGAGTGTCACTTTGAAGTAGTCATTTTGAAGAAGTCACTTTGAAAAAGTCATTTTGAAAAAGTCATTTTGAAGAAGTCATTTTGAAGTAGTCACATTGAAGAAGTCACAGTAAAGAGGTCACACTGTAGAAGTCACAGTGAAGAAGTCACATTGTAGAAGTCACATTGTAGAAGTCACATTGTAGAAGTCACATTGTAGAAGTCACAGTGAAGAAGTCACACTGAAGAAGTCACACTGTAGAAGTCACAGTGAAGAAGTCACATTGTAGAAGCCACATTGTAGAAGTCACATTGTAGAAGTCACATTGTAGAAGTCACAGTGAAGAAGTCACATTGTAGAAGTCACATTGTAGAAGTCACATTGTAGAAGTCACATTGTAGAAGTCACATTGTAGAAGTCACATTGTAGAAGTCACATTGTAGAAGTCACATTGTAGAAGTCACAGTGAAGAAGTCACATTGTAGAAGTCACATTGAAGAAGTCACATTGTAGAAGTCACATTGTAGAAGTCACATTGAAGAAGTCACATTGTAGAAGTCACATTGTAGAAGTCACAGTGAAGAGTCACATTGTATAAGTCACATTGTAGAAGTCACATTGTAGAAGTCACATTGTAGAAGTCACATTGTAAGTCACATTGAAGAAGTCACATTGTAGAAGTCACATTGAAGAAGTCACATTGTAGAAGTCACATTGTAGAAGTCACATTCTAGAAGTCACAGTGAAGAAGTCACATTGAAGAAGTCACACTGTAGAAGTCACAGTGAAGAAGTCACATTGTAGAAGTCACATTGTAGAAGTCACATTGTAGAAGTCACATTGTAGAAGTCACAGTGAAGAAGTCACATTGTAGAAGTCACATTGTAGAAGTCACATTGTAGAAGTCACATTGTAGAAGTCACATTGTAGAAGTCACATTGTAGAAGTCACAGTGAAGAAGTCACATTGTAGAAGTCACAGTGAAGAAGTCACATTGTAGAAGTCACATTGTAGAAGTCACATTGTAGAAGTCACAGTGAAGAAGTCACATTGTAGAAGTCACATTGTAGAAGTCACATTGTAGAAGTCACAGTGAAGAAGTCACATTGTAGAAGTCACATTGTAGAAGTCACATTGTAGAAGTCACATTGTAGAAGTCACATTGTAGAAGTTACATTGTAGAAGTCACAGTGAAGAAGTCACATTGTAGAAGTCACATTGTAGAAGTCACATTGTAGAAGTCACATTGTAGAAGTCACATTGTAGAAGTCACATTGTAGAAGTCACATTGTAGAAGTCACATTGTAGAAGTCACATTGTAGAAGTCACATTGTAGAAGTCACATTGTAGAAGTCACATTGTAGAAGTCACTCCACATTTGTGAGGTTATCTTAGTAGTGCTGTAACGTGGCGATAACACAATCTATAATGAATAACAGAATTATAAATGTCATAATAACTTGTTAACTTTATAACGTTTAACAACGTTTTAACTACATTAAGTTATAGTAACGTTGTGTGGGAGGCGCCGTTGTGTGGGAGGCGCCGTAATAACTGTAATTTTGGTATGACTCACGAGGGCTTTTGTTTGTGTTTTCAGGTGAGAGCATGATGGCGGCCGCTCTGGCTTTTCCTTGACGTCTACATGACGTCCACTTGACGTCCACTTGACGTATTCTACACCAGCGTTTACGAGCCTTAAGTTGCGGTTCTTAATGTGAGTTGGGGAGGCACTTGGCAGCACACACACACACACACACACACACACACACACACACACACACACACACACACACACACACACACACACACACACTGGTGAGAAACCCCTTTTGTTGTGGGTGTAAGTTGACGCGGAGTTTGTGTAGTGGGTTGAGTTGGCGTGCTTGACGGAGGGAGGGGGAGGGAGGAGGCAATGATAGTGTTGGAGAGAGAATAGAGAGATAGATAGATAGATAGATAGATAGATAGATAGATAGATAGAAGAGAGAAGAGAGAGAAGAGAAGAGAGAGAGAGAGAGAGAGAGAGAGAGAGAGAGAGAGAGAGAGAGAGAGAGAGAAGAGAGAGAGAGAGAGAGAGAGAGAGAGAGAGAGAGAGAGAGAGAGAGAGAGAGAGAGAGAGAGAGAGAGAGAGAGAGGAAGTTGTTGTTGGCGTTGTTGGGGGAGGGGCTGCGGGTGGGGTTGAGGGCCAGTCTCGTGCAGAGTGCCAAGCAACTGCTCCTCGTCAGTGCCACTTCTCACCTACTTAAGTATTCCTCACTGGCACTGTCCTGCCTAACTTTGCACCGACTCCAATCTTACCCAATATATTCCTTCCTATTCTTACCTTATAATTTGCTTCCCGTTCCATCTTTCTATTCATAAAATATTCCTTCGTGTCACTTTTTCTTTCTTATTCCTTCAACAACAACAACAAAAAATGGTTATAACTATGACCATTATTTTTAAAGGGGTGGACCGGTAAGCCAGCGGAAGGCGTCGGTCAGATGATTAAAAGCTCCAACGGCGGGTCATCATCTGACTAAGACCCGCGTCAGGAAACACTTTCCTGTTCCTGACGAACCTTACCTAACCTATTCCCTCCCTCCCTGACTGTCTCCTCCCTACACAGTTACCTATCAACCTAGAGATCTCTCTCTCTACCACCAATCCACTTCTCTTCTGCCTTTCTACTCACCTGCGTTCTAATTACTTCCTTTCCTTTTTTACATTCTTACCCATCTCACATATCAAATTTACCTTCTACCTTCCTACATAATTTGTATTTACATAATGAAGTAGACTTGTTACTTGTGGATCCTAGAGCCAGGCATCCTCGGTACCTCATAACCTCAGTCTCCACTACCGCCACCCATGCAAGAGCCTAGTAACTCTACTTCAAAACCCTTAGTGCGTATAGCCGCTGCCGTTTCATTCCCTCAACAGGCCTCGGAGTTACACCTCAACTCTCCCAAGAGGTCCAGGAGCTGTAGATCAACAATTTCAAGAAACCCGTCAGATCTGGATGATAACACAAGATTCCTAGTTAGTGTAACTTAACACCCTCTTAAGGTTAAGCTACTATAGATTAACAACTGGGAGATGTAAAAGTAGTTGCAAAAGCCCCTAAAGATGACCAGGAGCTGTAAATCATCGCCTGCGAGAAGTAACGCATGTCAGGAGCTACAATTCAGACCAGATAAATATTATAAATATACGAGCGGAATCAATCTCCACAACTTGGAAGGGGAGGTTGGAAGGGGAGGTTGAATTTGTTTTATCACACTGGTCATCTCTCACCGAGGTAGGGTGCCTCTCCCCCCCCCCCAAAAAAAAAAGAGAAGCGCTTTGACCATCATTCATTCCATCAGAGCCTTGCCAGAGGCGTGCCAACAATACAGTTCAGATGCCCCTCCAAATTAAAATATTTCCCCCTCAGAATGCAGACACTGTATTTTTCACCTCCAGGACTCAAGTTCGCCTAAACGCTTTCCCTGAATCCCTTCATAAATGTTACCTTGTTCACACTCCCATTTATACCACAGGAATCACTTAGTGAAATTCACACCATCTACTCTGCTGTGTCACAGCAGACAGCACCAGCGTTGAGGTCACAGGTCCATCAGAAGAGGCATTCTCCAGTTATGTCGCAGAAACAATGATTTTCACCTATTTTTTAATTGTCAGCAAATTTACAAATTTGCGAGACAGTGTTGTAAACATGGATAAAAAATAAAGCATTACAGCAGCTTGTCCGTGGGATCACCCTGTGTTGACTGCTACATGATGGGAAACACACTAAAGAAAACAGGTGAAAATAGAAAAATCGTAAAGACTAATATAACAGAACAGGTGAATATGAAGGAACAAGGCGCTTGGCAGCACGGAGCAACATCGTGCAGAAAGCACAGAACAAATCGTCGTGCAGAATGCACGGAACAAATCATCGTGCAGAATGCAGGGAAAAAATCACCGTGCAGAACGCACGGAACAAATCCTACGGGAACCAACGGGAATTTTTCAACAAGTGCAAAGAAATTATAACATTTTACCAATCCGCGAGGAAATGTGGAAGCGCTGGGACCAACCCATGAACGTGAAGGAAGACCCAGGAAGACAACAGCACAGTGAAGGAAGACCCAGGAAGACAACAGCACAGTGAAGGAAGACCCAGGAAGACAACAGCACAGTGAAGGAAGACCCAGGAAGACAACAGCACAGTGAAGGAAGACCCAGGAAGACAACAGCACAGGGAAGGAAGACCCAGGAAGACAACAGCACAGTGAAGGAAGACCCAGGAAGACAACAGCACAGTGAAGGAAGACCCAGGAAGACAACAGCACAGGGAAGGAAGACCCAGGAAGACAACAGCACAGTGAAGGAAGATATTTGTATAGAATACAACGCCAGAGAAAAGGTAACCAAAAAGAGGAAGTAGAATAATGAATACAGCGGCCAAGACAGAACATAATCTACGTCACAGTTGCGTCTTAAGACAAGTGAAAAATCAAGGTTCAAGTGTAGCTGGTGGAACCACTGAGACAACACTAGGTAGAGTGTAGCTGGTGGAACCACTGAGACAACACTAGGTAGAGTGTAGCTGGTGGAACCACTGAGACGACACTAGGTAGAGTGTAGCTGGTGGAACCACTGAGACGACACTAGGTAGAGTGTAGCTGGTGGAACCATTGAGACGACACTAGGTAGAGTGTAGCTGGTGGAACCACTGAGACGACACTAGGTAGAGTGTAGCTGGTGGAACCACTGACACGACACTAGGTAGAGTGTAGCTGGTGGAACCAGGACCGTGTCAGAACCACCTACGAAAATTAGAGCCGAGTTACTGTAAAGCCACTCTCGCACACTGTACAAGCCACTCTCGCACACTGTACAAGACACTCTCGCACACTGTACAAGCCACTCTCGCACACTGTACAACACACTCTCGCACACTGTACAAGCCACTCTCGCACAGATCTTTAACAAATAATAAGAGAGGTGTCAGATGAGAGGGAGCTGACACACGTGATGACAGTACTGACACACGTGATGCCAGTACTGACACACGTGATGCCAGTACTGACACACGTGATGCCAGTACTGACAAACGTGATACCAGTACTGACACACGTGATACCAGTACTGAAACACGTGATACCAGTACTGAAACACGTGATGACAGTACTGACACACGTGATACCAGTACTGACACACGTGATACCAGTACTGACAAACGTGATACCAGTACTGAAACACGTGATGCCAGTACTGACACACGTGATACCAGTACTGACACACGTGATACCAGTACTGACACACGTGATGCCAGTACTGACACGTGATACCAGTACTGACACACGTGATACCAGTACTGACACACGTGATACCAGTACTGACACGTGATACCAGTACTGACACACGTGATACCAGTACTGACACACGTGATACCAGTACTGACACACGTGATGCCAGTACTGACACACGTGATACCAGTACTGACACACGTGATACCAGTACTGACACACGTGATGCCAGTACTGACACACGTGATACCAGTACTGACACACGTGATACCAGTACTGACACACGTGATACCAGTACTGACACACGTGATGCCAGTACTGACACGTGATACCAGTACTGCACACGTGATACCAGTACTGACACACGTGATACCAGTACTGACACCGTGATACCAGTACTGACACACGTGATACCAGTACTGACACACGTGATACCAGTACTGACACACGTGATACCAGTACTGACACACGTGATACCAGTACTGACACACGTGATACCAGTACTGACACACGTGATACCAGTACTGACACACGTGATACCAGTACTGACACGTGATGCCAGTACTGACACCGTGATACCAGTACTGACACGTGATACCAGTACTGACACACGTGATACCAGTACTGACACACGTGATGCCAGTACTGACACACGTGATGCCAGTACTGAAGGAAGGTGAGAAGCAGCAGCAGCAGCACAGCAGCAGCAGCACAGCAGCAGCAGCAGCAGAGCAGCAGAAGCAGCATAAGTTAAACCTTCAAATATAAAAGTGACAATATAACAATCTTGGTAATTACTTCTTGATAACACTACCTGACACATGTGTAGCAGGCAGCACCTGACACATGTGTAGCAGGCAGCGCCTGACACATGTGTAGCAGGCAGCGCCTGACACATGTGCAGGCACGCCTGACACATGTGTAGCAGGCAGCGCCTGACACATGTGTAGCAGGCAGCGCCTGACACATGTGTAGCAGGCAGCACCTGACACATGTGTAGCAGGCAGCGCCTGACACATGTGTAGCAGGCAGCACCTGACACATGTGTAGCAGGCAGCACCTGACACATGTAAAGCAGGCAGGCCTGACACATGTAGCAGGCAGCGCCTGACACATGTGTAGCAGGCAGCACCTGACACATGTGAGCAGGCAGCGCCTGACACATGTGTAGCAGGCAGCGCCTGACACATGTAGCAGGCAGCGCCTGACACATGTGTAGCAGGCAGCGCCTGACACGTGTAGCAGGCAGCGCCTGACACATGTGTAGCAGGCAGCGCCTGACACATGTAGCAGGCAGCGCCTGACACATGTGTGTAGCAGGCAGCGCCTGACACATGTGTAGCAGGCAGCGCCTGACACATGTAGCAGGCAGCGCCTGACACATGTGTAGCAGGCAGCGCCTGACACATGTGTAGCAGGCAGCGCCTGACACATGTGTAGCAGGCAGCGCCTGACACGTATAGCAGGCAGCGCCTGACACATGTGTAGCAGCAGCGCCTGACACATGTGTAGCAGGCAGCGCCTGACACATGTGTGCAAGCAGCGTCTGACACATGTGTAGCAGGAGCGCCTGACACATGTGTAGCAGGCAGCGCCTGACACATGTGTAGCAGGCAGCGCCTGACACATGTGTAGCAGGCAGCGCCTGACACATGTGTAGCAGGCAGCGCCTGACACATGTGTAGCAGGCAGCGCCTGACACATGTGTAGCAGGCAGCGCCTGACACATGTATAGCAGGCAGCGCCTGACACATGTGTAGCAAGCAGCGCCTGACACATGTGTAGCAGGCAGCGCCTGACACATGTGTAGCAGGCAGCGCCTGACACATGTTTAGCAGGCAGCGCCTGACACATGTGTAGCAGGCAGCGCCTGACACATGTGTAGCAGGCAGCGCCTGACACATGTGTAGCAGGCAGCGCCTGACACATGTGTAGCAGGCAGCGCCTGACACATGTATAGCAGGCAGCGCCTGACACATGTGTAGCAGGCAGCGCCTGACACATGTGTAGCAGGCAGCGCCGGCTGAACCATCACCTAGGTAAACAAAGTGTAACTTGTGTAAGTCTAAAGAATAACAACAAGAATGTTTTGACTAAGTCAAGGAGATTGTTCTGCTTACAATGTTTAAAAAGAAAAAAAAAACATGCACTTCTCTGAGTGGAAGAGATATTACTACGATATACAAGATTTAAAGGGACATACGAAAGTCTCTTTACTAATGACTGCAACAACAACGAGTGCAAATGGTTGCAAACTACACAACTAAATGAGTCACAAACACATCAGAATTTTTTTTTAATAACGCAGCGGAAGCGAACGAATACAGAGATTAAGGAATATTACATGACTGGTGTTTCACATCACTTGGTCACATGAGGCGGGACCAAGAGCTACAGCAAAAATCAAGTAGATAATTACATATAGATAATTAAAATACACATACATACACATGAAGAAAGGTTAAGTGAAATCGGCCTGACGACACTGGAGGACATAAGGGTTAGGGGAGACATGATAAAGACATACAAAATACTGCGTGGAATAGATAAGGTGGACAGAGACAGGATGTTCCAGAGAGGGGACACAGAAACAAGGGGTCCCAATTGGAAGTTGAAGACTCAGACGAGTCAAAGGGATGTTAGGAAGTATTTCTTCAGTCACAGAGTTGCCAGGAAGTGGAATAGTCTAGCAAGTGATGTAGTGGAGGCAGGAACCATACATAGTTTTAAGACGAGGTATGATAAAGCTCATGGAACAGGGAGAGAGAGGACCTAGTAGCGGTCAGTAAACAGGCGGGGCCAGGAGCTAAGTATCGACCCCTGTAACCACAATTAGGTGAGTACAATTAGGTGAGGTGAGTACACCTCTCTCTCTCTCTCTCTATCTCTCTCTCTCTCTCTCTCTCTCTCTCCTTTACACACTTGTTGAATAACCTTTTGGGTCAATATTGATGTATGAATCACATCTGCCAACGTCATGTGTAAACAACTACAAAATACTCGTTCCCTGACCAACACTGACTTTCTCCCGGACTCATGAAGCTGTTACGAAGATGCTTCCATATATACAGTACGCAGCAAGGTTTATGTCTGTATGTATATATATATATATATATATATATATATATATATATATATATATATAATATATATATATATATATATATATATTATATATATAAAACAACGCAATTTAATTTAGCCTAACCAACTAAATATATTTAGATACGTTTACAATAATTTAATAATAAACAAACACAATGAAATATTTTTCGTTAGGTTCATAATGATTTAAATTATTGCATACACATTTTCGCTTGTTTATATGGCAAGAAACGTTACTATTTAAGCTAAAATGCAAGTTTTACCTAATCGGCACGACATATATATATATATATATATATATATATATATATATATATATATATATATATATATATATAGAGAGAGAGAGAGAGAGAGAGAGAAAACAGTGGCTTGCCAAGAATTCCAAGTTTGCATATCAGGACAAATGCTCCATCTTTGCCCTTCCTTTATCTTCGTCTCTTTCTCTCTCTCTCTCCCCTCTCTCTCTCTCTCTCTCTCTCTCTCTCTCTCTCACTCTTTCTTTTCTCATTTCTTCCCTTTCCTCACATTCTTTCCCTCCTTCACCAAGATTCTTCCTACACTTAAACCTTCAAGAGTTGACCCATTAATGTACTTATTTTCTTTTCTGAGGAATGAATATCTATTAGTCATTTTTATTTCATCTCTCTCTCTCTCTCTTCTCTCTCTCTCTCTCTCTCTCTCTCTCTCTCTCTCTCTCTCTCTCTCTCTCTCTTCTCTCTCGTATAAGAATGAAAGTAGAGACTCTAATTACCTTTAAAACATGGTGGTCCCCACTGAAAGTTGCCACTGCGTTATAAGTTAGAATACAAATTTTTTTTGTAACAGATGAAACATACATTGTAAATATTTATCCAGATATATTTCTGTGTCTGGCGGGCCATACACAGGAATAGTTCCTAGACCTGTGTATGGCTGTGATCTTGCACTACCGTCCACAGGATGAAAATGTATGAGGGACACAAGTACCTTTAAAGGTCTGCAGTACCTGGCTGTTAGAGATACCAGCCTAAAGTGCAGTCACTAGAGCAATCAATAAGGAATAACATATACACAAGACGTTAATTTTTATTTGCCATATATTCCGACCATAAGATTATTTCACTATGCACAGTGGGTATAAACCATTCCACCAAACCGTAGAGCTTGGGAAAAAAGAGTACATATATGATCATTCTTGGTGCTACAGCTATAAACACCTATACAGGGGACATATTCTAGTGTGGAGTTAACCAGCTCGAGGCTCGTGAGGATGTGAGGGTCTAGGTCTGCTTCCACATACCAGGTAGCTTCAAGTGGGCCATCCTCTCTCACCCCGAACAAGCAGACAATGTCCAGCACAACTGGTAGTCACCCCATACCTGTACGGTGCACTCCTTTAGAGTAAACTCTGATGCACTGTGCCTTAAAGGTGGTGTAAGTTAACATGCAGGAATGTAGTTATCAGTAATGTGAGTCGAATATATTATTTGAACTCTGCGTACGCCACAATGCAAAATAAACTAGCTTATTTCATCCACATGATGTATATGGAATACACATTTAACTGTTAAGCCAATACCATTCACGGGATATACGTGAGGTACACAATACACTAGCAACTACCATCCACAGGATGGATAGAGGATGTATAAGGACCTAGCAGGTTCGGCGGAATATTCTAATTCACTGCAGATGGAGTACAGGCTCAGGGAGCAAAGGCTGCTAACCTCACACAAGGAGGACCTCGGGGTGAGCATATCGCCTAAGGCGAACATCAAATGAATAACTTCTGCAACAAATGTGCACATCTGGCAAATCTTGAACTATCTTACAAAAATTTAAGCAAAGAATTGTCCACGACACTGTACACCGTGTACGTCAGGCCCATACTAGAGTTTGCAGCGCCACTATGAGGTTAAGGGAACTGAATTTGTTGACACTAGAGGAAAGGACAAGAGGTGATATAAAAAAATACAAACTACTGAGAGTAATTGCTGGAGTGAATAGAGATAGATTGTACGAGAGGCAGGAATACCAGAGCACAGCTGAAAGTTGAAAACAGAGATGAGTCACAGGGATGTTAGGAAGTATTTATTCAGTCTTAGAGTAAGCAGGAAGTGGAACGACCTGGGTAGCAGGAGGTAGAGACAGAATCCATACATAAGTTTAAGAGGAGGCGCGATAAGGCTCTTGAAACGGGGAGAAAGTGAGCCTAGCAGCGACCAGCAAAGAGGCGGGGCCAGGAGCTGAGGCTCGACCCCTGCAACTACACATAGGCGAGTACATATGTGTTTTCCAACGCGTTAAGATACGTCAGCTTGTGTACGTTCTTTTCGAAACTAAACGTTCAGTATCAGATATTTCCAGAGTAAGCTTGGTTAATTTTAACTAAGCCTGATTTAACCTGTAGTTACATATACCCAACCACCAATAACGAAATTATTAACAGCAGAATTTAATATCTGGCAGTGAGAAAACCACGTCGGCCCCTGAACAGTAGGAGACACAAGGCTGGTTCTTGAAGACCAGTTGTCTACCTTACCTCTTTCCCCTCATCCCTCGTCCCCTCATCCCTCGTCCCCTCATCCCTCGTCCCCTCATCCCTCGTCCCGTCATCCCTCGTCCCCTCATCCTTCATCTCTTCGTTACCTTCCTTCTCTTAGAAGATAGTTCATTCATTATCTTCATATTCGTTAAATGTCATTCAGAGAGAGAGAGAGAGAGAGAGAGAGAGAGAGAGAGAGAGAGAGAGAGAGAGAGAGAGAGAGAGAGAGAGAGAGAGAGAGAGAGAGATTCACACAACACTGTCCCAAACTTATTCTGATAATGTGGACAACAATGGGCCCCATGTTTGGAGCTCAACAGAAAAGTTATGAGGTGGGGCGGAAGAGAAGGGAAAATGTTGATGATGGGTTCAAATGTTCCTTTGTACTATAGAGTTTTACACAGCGGTTAATGAAGCAGACACAGCACTCTTAGTGAGTTTTACACAGCGGTTAATGGAGACACAGCACAAACACATGGGCAAATTAACTCATAATTGAAGTGAGGCAAAAATTCTGTCTATTATGCGTCATCGTAACCATTATTGTCATTATCACTTGATTACCATCATTGTTGTTGTAGTGATCATCACCACACTCGTCACCACTGTATCCACCGTCATCACTACATCCACCATCACAGCTACACCCACCATCACCACTACATCCACTATCACCACTACATCCACTATCACCACTACATATACCAACACCATTACATCCACCATCACCACTACATCTATCATCACCACTACATATACCAACACCATTACGTCCATCATCACCATTACATCCACCATCACCACTACATCCATCACTATATCCACCATCACTACTACATCCACCTTCACCTCAACACCTCCCAGAACTCACCTGTGGCCAGCTTCAACAGTTCTGCTGTTTCAATCCCGTTACGAGCCTGAGCAACCAGGCTGTTGCTGCTAGCGACAGGAAGACCAAAATCTGCCTCACTACCTTTGCCACCTCCCAGCTTAACAGCTATGGCAACCATGTTGAATTAGACATGAGAATTAACAACTGGGCTTTCACCCAGTAAACTGAATTCTTTTCAATTCTAATGGCAGGAAAGCTTATTTATGACACTGAACTTCATTCTTTGATCATTACTGATTCTCTGTCATCACTGAAGGCACCTAACTCACACAGTAACTAGGAACATGCTCGTTGGAGAAGCTAGGAACAAATATTTAAAGATCAGAGAGAAATTAATTAATGTGCAATTCTTATGGATTCCATCACCCGTTGAATAAATCTTTCATGATGTTGATAAATCAGCTGAAAAAGTACCTCAGAGGAAAAAGTTTAATATAAGTTTGTTGTACCTATCTTAAGAATTAGGGATAATATTAGGGAAGACGTAAATCCTGAATATGAAAATCCTGAATACAGTAAGAAGTTTGAGCAGATTTTAAACTATAATACCATGATTGTAGATAAGCATATTTGTTGAGCAACTAGACATGTAAACAGACCGACTGATGTTGTAGCAGCCAGGCTTAGGCTTAGTTACAAGTACTTGTAGTTTGGCAGACACACACATGATCACACTACATGCAAAGTATATGGTGATCCCTACAGTCACGTGACGTGTCAAAGTATCTTATTAAAAAAAAATAAGATAACAGACAGATTAAGCAAATGTCCTTAATTTGTTTGTTAACATATGAAACATAAATTGAAAATATACATCCAGTTGTACTTTCTTTGTTCTAGCGCTACCGTCCTCAGGAGGGAGCTGAGGTGCTCACTAAACTAGCCCCTTCCAATAGTGGTATAACTAATTGTTAAATATGTTGCTGAATTTCCAATTCTGCTACCAGAGTATTAACCGAAGGTGTTGTATTAACCACTGTGGTAGCTGGTCAATCACTGATCTATACAACCCAACCAAGGATTGGTTATTAAATGGGGGTTACTGTATTAAATACCTGCATGGGGCTACTGTCTGGGTTTTCTTCATGGGACTATTGAATGGGTTTACTGATGTGATTTTGAACTGTATGAAGTCAATCAACAGCACACGGGTCATTAAGGTTGTGTATCACCTGTGTACCAGTCAGGCTGTGTATCACCTGTGTACCAGTCAGGGCTGTGTATCACCTGTGTACCAGTCAGGGCTGTGTATCACCTGTGTACCAGTCAGGCTGTGTATCACCTGTGTACCAGTCAGGGCTGTGTATCACCTGTGTACCAGTCAAGAATACTTTATTTCATGAGATGAAAGAAAATTAAGAGTCTATTCACTGGGATATATACTGTAGTGTATATAAATTGATACTCATCATCAAACCTGATTACGTCCCATTTTCCAGGCGCTGTATAACCCTTACGGGTTTAGGGCTTCCGAATTCTTTTAACACCGACCATCTCCCACCAGCGTAGGGTGCCTCCCAAAACAGCAGCCATCATACATTGGTTGGTTGTGAGAGTAACACTATCTCTACCCCTCCTTCAGACTGCAGGCACTGTATTTCTCACCTTCAGAGTGCAGGCACTGTATTCCCCACCTCCAGCCCTCCTTCAGAGTGCAGGCACTGTACTTCCCACCTCCAGCCCTCCTTCAGAGTGCAGGCACTGTACTTCCCACCTCCAGCCCTCCTTCAGAGTGCAGGCACTGTACTTCCCACCTCCAGCCCTCCTTCAGAGTGCAAGCACTGTTCGCCCCACCTTCAGCCCTCCTTCAAAGTGCAGGCATTGTACTCACCACCTTCACTCTCCTTCAGAGGGCCTCCAGCCCTCCTAAGAGTCCTTTGCACCGGCGTTTAAAGGCGACCATCCAAGGTTTGATCTAAGGTACACTTCAGCAACATCTAACACCGCCACTGGTGGGCAGGGCAACGCGAGGGGCTAACGAAAGCCGCGTGAACAACCTAATGTTTTCTCAAAGTTGGTTAGGCTCCAGGAGGTCGTTCGGGATGCAACGTGATATCTGCTATCAGTTAACGCATTACAGAGCCTTCATTTTGAGAGTGGCTCTGTGTAGAGCTCTGTCAGTTCCTGAAGTTCTACTGAAACATTGTCACGGTGAGGAATTGTTCTGCAGCCAGTGTCTTGTATAGTGTTGTTCTCTAAAGTGCTCTTCTATAACACTGTTCTCTTGAGGTGTTCATCCTTAACATTGTTCTCTGATCTTCTATAACATTGTTCTCTTGAAGAGTTCGTCTGTAACATTGTTCTCTTGAAGTGTTCTTCTATAACACAGTTCTCTTGAAGTGCTCTTCCATAACATTGTTCTCTTGAAGTGTTCTATAACATTGTTCTCTTGAAGTGTTCTTCTATGACATTGTTCTCTGAAGTATTCATCTATAACAGTGTTCTCCGCTACCACCACTACCAGTATCACCACTACCACTACTACCACCACTACCAGTATCACCACCACCACTACTACCACCACTACCAGCATCACCATCACCACCACTACTACCACCACTACCATATCACCTCCACTACCATCACTACCAGTATCACCACCACCACTACTACCACCACTTCCATATCACCACCACCACTACTACTATCACTACTAGTATCACCAATACCACCAGTACTAGTATTACCACCACCACTACCACAACTCTCAATATCAACACCACCACCACTACCAGTATCACCACCACTACTATCAGTATCACCACCACCACCACTATCACCTCTACCACCACTACCAGTATCACCACCATCACCACCACCTCTACCTGTATCACCACCACCACTACCAGTGTCACTACCATCACCACTACAACTACCACCATTGCCTGTATCACCACCACCACCACTACAACTACCACCAGTATCAGGATCACCACCATCACCGCTACCACCACTACCAGTATCACCACCACTACCCACCATAACGGTGTTATTAATTCATCCTAGTGTGAACCAGGCTCGTTACCAAGGCAGTTATTAAGATCGTTAAGCTCCAGACTGTACGCTCGTTAAACTCCACATTCTAAGCTCGTTTATTGCGTGACTCAGTCCTCGTTAAACTTCAGATTCTCCGGTGAGGAGATTCTGTCCTCGTTAAACTTCAGACTCTGTATCTTCGTTAAACTTTAGGCTCTGTTCTCGTTAAACTTTAGACTCTGTCCTCGTTAAACTTCAGGCTCTGTCCTCGTTGAACTTCAGACTGTCCTCGTTAAACTTCAGAATGTGTCCTCGTTAAACTTCAGAATGTGTCCTCGTTAAACTTCAGACTCTAACCACGTTAAATTCAGACTCTGCCCTCGTTAAACTTCAGTCTCTGACCTCGTTAAACTTCAGTCTCTGTCCTCGTTAAACTTCAGACTCTCCCCTCGTTAAACTTCAGTCTCTGACCACGTTAAATTCAGGCTCTGCCCTCGTTAAACTTCAGTCTCTGACCTCGTTGGGCTTCATACTCTGACCTCGTTAAACTTCAGACTCTGCCCTCGTTAAACTTCAGTCTCTGTCCTCGTTAAGCTTCATACTCTGACCTCGTTCAACTTCAGACTCTCCCCTCGTTAAACTTCAGTCTCTGTCCTCGTTAAACTTCAGACTCTCTCCTCGTTTAACTTCAGACTCTGTCCTCTTTTAGCTTCAGACTCCACGCTCGTTTAGCTTCAAACTCTATGCTTGTTTAACACAACTCTACTCTCATTAAGCCTCAAACTCAATATTCTTCATGAAGCACATGTTTCTACGCCCGTTAAGCACCAACTCTAAGCTCTCTAAACATGGCTCTATACTCCTTAAACACATGACATTAAACTCATTAAATACATGACTCTACACTCGTTAAACACATGACTCTACACACGTTAAACACATGACTCTACACTCATTAAACACATGACTCTACACTCGTTAAACACATGACTATACACAGGTTACACACATGACTTCACTCGATAAACACATGACCCTACACTACGTCAAGAGTCCGGGCGAGCCCCACCTTATTGCGCTCCTCCACCTTACTACCCTCCACCACCTTACTACCCTCCACCACCTTACTACCCTCCACCACCTTACTACCCTCCACCACCTTACTACCCTCCATCACCTTACCCTCCACCACCTTACTACCCTCCACCACCTTACTACCCTCCACCACCTTACTACTCTCCACCACCTTACTACCCTCCACCACCTTACTACTCTCCACCACCTTACTACTCTCCATCACCTTACTACTCTCCACCACCTTACTACCCTCCACCACCTTACTACCTCCACCACCTTACTACCCTCCACCCCCTTTACTACCCTCCACCACCTTATCCCCCTCCACCACCTTACTCCCTCCACCACCTTACTACTTCCACCACCTTACTACCCTCCACCCCCTAATTACTTAACAACCTTACTCCCCCATCACCTTACTACCCTCCCCCCACCTTACTACTTCCACCACCTTACTACCCTCCATCCCCTAACTACTCTCCACCACCTTACTCCCCTCCACCACCTAACTCTCTCCCCCCACCTTACTACCCTCCATCCCTAACTCTCTCCACCACCTTACTACCCTCCACCTTACTACTCTCCACTACCTTACTACCCTTCCACCACCTAACTTACTCTTCAACCACCTTACTACCTCCATCACCTTACTACCTCCACTAATTCCTTACTCTCTCCACCACCCACTTACTCCTTCCACTACCTAACTTATTTCTCAACACCTTACTACCCTCATCACCTTACTACTTCTACCACTCACTTACTGCCTCACCACTCTTTTCACTTCACCACCTTACTATTTCCCATCACTTATTTACTTCCACCACCTTACTACCCTCCACCACCCAACTACTCTCAACCACCTTACTACCTCCATCACCTTATACCCTCCACCACCTTACTACCTCCACCCCCTCTTACTTCCATCACCTTACTGCCTTACACTACCTAACTACTCTCCACCACCTTACTCCTCCACCACCTTACCTCCACCCCCTGGCTACCCTCCACCCCCTTTGCTACCTTCCACCACCTTACTACCCTCCACCACCTTGCTACCCTCCACCACCAACTACTCCTCCCCACCAACTACCTCCACCATCTTACTGCTTCCACCATCTTACTACCCTCCACCACCAACTACCCTCCATCACCAACTACCCTCCACCATCTTACTGCTTCTCCACCATCTTACTCTCCACCACCTAACTACCTCTCCATCACCAACTCCCTTTCCACCACCTTACTACCCTCCACCACCAACTACCCTCCACCACTAACTACCCTCATCACCAACTACCCTCCACCACCTTACTACCTCCACCACCAACTCCCCTCCATCTTACTACCTCCACCACCTTACTATCCTCCACCACCAACTACCCTCCATCACCAACTACCCTCCACCACCAACTACCCTCCATCACCAACTACCCTCCACCACCTTACTATCCTCCATCACCAACCCCTCCACCCCCTCCACTATCCTCCATCACCAACTACTTCCTCCCCCTCCACTATCCTCCATCACCAACTACCTTCACCTCCTTACTATCCTCCATCCCCTAACTACCCCCACCACCTTACTATCCTCCATCACCAACTACCCTCCACCACCAACTACCCTCCATCACCAACTACCCTCCACCATCTTACTACCCTCCATCACCTTACTACCCCTCTACCACCTTACTACCCTCCATCACCAACAACCCTCCACCACCTTACTACCCTCCACCACCAACTACCCTCCATCACCAACTACCCTCCACCATCTTATGTCTCCATCTTACTACCCTCCACCACCAACTACCCTCCATCACCAACTACCCTCCACCACCTTACTACCCTCCACCACCAACTACCCTCCACCACCAACTACCCTCCACCACCTTACTACCCTCCACCACCAACTACCCTCCACCATTAACTACCCTCCACCACCAACTACCCTCCATTACCTAACTACTCCTCCACTCACCAACTACCCTCCACCACCAACTACCCTCCACCACCAACTACCCTCCACCACCAACTACCCTCCATCACCAACTACCCTCCACCACCAACTACCCTCCATCACCAACTACCCTCCATCACCAACTACCCTCCACCACCAACTACCCTCCACCACCAACTACCCTCCACCACCAACTACCCTCCATCACCAACTACCCTCCACCACCACCTTCCCACCCTCCACAACCAACTACCCTCCACCCCCTAACTACCCTCCATCACCAACTCCCCTCCACCACCTTACTACCCTCACCACCAACTACCCTCCTCACCAACTACCCTCCACCACCACTACCCTCCACAACCAACTACCCCCCACACAACTACCCTCCACACCAACTCCCCTCCACCACCTTACTCCCCTCCACCCCCAAACCCACCCCCCACCACCAACTACCCTCCATCACCAACTCCCTCCACCCCCTTTACTACCCTCCACCACCAACTACCCTCCACCACCAACTACCCTCCACCACCTTACTACCCTCCACCACCAACTACCCTCCACCACCAACTACCCTCCACCACCAACTACCCTCCTTTACCAATACCCTCCCCCACCAACTACCCTCCACCACCAACTACCCTCCACCACCAACTACCCTCCACCACCAACTACCCTCCATCACCAACTACCCTCCACCACCAACTACCCTCCATCACCAACTACCCTCTACTAAACCACCCTCCACCACCAACTCCCTCCACCACCAACTACCCTCCACCACCAACTACCCTCCATCCCCAAACCCACCCTCCACCCAACTACCCTCCACCACCAACTACCCTCCACCACCAACTCCCTCCACTCCACCCTCCACCACCAACTCCCTCCACCACCCTACCCTCCACCCCCACTCCCCCCATCCCCAACTACCCTCCACCACCCCCCTACCCTCCACCACCAACTCCCCTCCATCACCAACTACCCTCCACACTTACTACCCTCCACCACCAACTCCCCTCCATCACCAACTACCCTCCACCACAACTCCCCTCCATCACAACCCCCCCCTCCGTGACAGGCCCTTAGCTTCGAACTATAGACCAATAAGCCTTACCTCCATAGTTGGTAAATTTATGGAATCAATAATTGCCGAGGCAATTCGTAGCCATCTTGAAAAGCATAAATTGATTAATGAATCTCAACACGGTTTTACAAAGGGGCGTTCATGTCTTACGAATTTACTAACTTTTTTCACAAGGTGTTTGAGGAAGTAGATCATGGAAATGAATATGATATTGTGTATATGGACTTCAGTAAGGCTTTCGAAAAAGGGGGGGGGGGGGGGGGGGGGGGGGGGGGGGGGGGGGGGGGGGGGGGGGGGGGGGGGGGGGGGGGGGGGGGGGGGGGGGGGGGGGGGGGGGTTTTTTTTTTTTTTTTTTTTTTTTTTTTTTTTTTTTTTTTTTTTTTTTTTTTTTTTTTTTTTTTTTTTTTTTTTTTTTTTTTTTTTTTTTTTTTTTTTTTTTTTTTTGGTCACCGTATTACAGAATGGATATAAATGCATGGAAAACGTACAGAGGAGGATGACAAGTTGATCCCATGTATCAGAAATCTTCCCTATGAGGATAGACTGAGGGCCCTGAATCTGCACTCTCTAGAAAGGCGTAGAATTGGGGGATATGATTGAGGTGTACAAATGGAAAACAGGAATAAACAAAGGGGATGTAAATAGCGTGCTGAAAATATCCAACCAAGACAGGACTCGCAGCAATGGTTTCAAGTTGGAAAAGTTCAGATTCAGGAAGGATATAGGAAAGCACTGGTTTGGTAATAGAGTTGTGGATGAGTGGAACAAACTCCCAGTACCGTCATAGATGCTAAGACGTTGTGTAGTTTTAAAATAGGTTAGATAAATACATGAGTGGGTGTGGATGGGTGTGAGCTTGTACTAGGTCAGATGCAGTGCTCCTTCCTTAAGTGAATGTAACCTGACCTGTACTAATTCCTTAAGTGGAAGTGACCTGACCAGGTGGTCGGCTGGACAATTATATGAGTGGGTGCGGTTGGGTGTGAATTGGTCCTGACTAGGTTGTGCTACTAGGTCAGATGCAATGCTCCTTCCTTAAGTGAATGTAACCTGACCTGGCTGGGTCGGGGCATTGGCTTAAGCCGTTGGAGATTTGGACCTGCCTCGCATGGGCCAGTAGGCCTGCTGCAGTGTTCCTTCTTTCTTATGTTCTTATGTTCTTATTGGTAACGGCACTTTTGTTAATATTCCTGACTAATAAGGCAGGAGGCCAACACTTATACTGTAAGTGATGTTGAGGAGGCAGCGTCCCGGACACATGACGGAGGCAGCGTCAGGACACTGACGGAGGCAGCGTCAGGACCCCCTGACGAGGCAGCGTCAGGACCACACTGACGGAGGCAGCGTCAGGAAAACTGACGGAGGGAGCGTCAGGACCACTGACGGAGGCAGCGTCAGGACACCCCTGACGGAGGCAGCGTCAGGACACTGACGGAGGCAGCGTCAGGACACACTGACGGAGGCGGGTCAGGACACTGACGGGGGCAGCGTCAGGACACATGACGGAGGCACGTCAGGACACACTGACGGAGGCAGCGTCAGGACACACTGACGGAGGCAGCGTCCCGGACACACTGACGGAGGCAGCGTCAGGACACACTGACGGAGGCAGCGTCAGGAACACTGACGGAGGCAGCGTCAGGACACACTGACGGAGGCAGCGTCAGGACACACTGACGGAGGCAGCGTCAGGCCCACACTGACGGAGGCAGCGTCAGGACACCTGACGGAGGCGGCGTCAGGACACACTGACGGAGGCAGCGTCAGGACACACTGACGGAGGCAGCGTCAGGACACACTGACGGGGGCAGCGTCGGGGACACACTGACGGAGGCAGCGTCAGGACACACTGACGGAGGCAGCGTCAGGACACACTGACGGAGGCAGCGTCAGGACACACTGACGGAGGCAGCGTCAGGACACACTGACGGAGGCAGCGTCAGGACACACTGACGGAGGCAGCGTCAGGCCCACTGACGGGCAGCGTCAGGACACACTGACGGAGGCAGCGTCAGGACCCCTGACAGAGGCAGGGTCAGGACACACTGACAGAGGCAGCGTCAGGACACACTGACGGAGGCAACGTCAGGACCCCTGACGGAGGCAGCGTCAGGACACACTGACGGGAGGCAGCGTCAGGACACACTGACGGAGGCAGCGTCGGACACACTGACGAGGCAGCGTCAGGACACACTGACAGAGGCAGCGTCAGGACCCCTGACGGAGGCAGCGTCAGGACACACTGACGGAGTGCAACATGTTGCTGCATATAATGACCACCTCTGCCAAAAATATTCATCGTGACAATACTGTTGAAGTTGTATATTACTGGTATTCAGTACCGACAAGATAATAAATTAGACACATGTGCAACATCTGCAACATCTTTACTCGTAGACGGTCCGTAAACCAGTGGATTTATCAATACATTACATGGACATAATACGAAGACTGTAAAATATATACAGGAGACAGTGGAAATGAGGTAATCAGTCCCTCAGGTGATGAGCACCGTAGTCTAGAAGAATCTGAAGAATAGACAGGATGTTTGGTGCTTATATACTGGGTCAGAGGAGGTGCAGCAGACTAAGATATTGTCACTTGAACTTGTTTGACCAGAGCGTTGGTAAGATGGGGAAGGAAGAAGGATAGGTAAGGATGGAAATTAGGAAAAAAGGGGGAGGTTGGTGAGGATGGACGATAAAAAAGGGAAGTGGCCCAACCCCTTTGATGCATTATATATATATGTGTATAGTGGTATATCAAGTTAATATATCAGATAGGACATAACTTTTACCCAACAGTGTCACACAGGTATAACAAAGTTATAATTCATGACTCTGCATCGGTAAAAGGGGATACTAAGTGCAATTTTTTTTCAATAATTGCTGAACTTAAATTCAAGGAGGATAGCAGGGCGAGTGATGGGTTTTAAAAAATGCTATCTAGAGATGCTGGGCCCGGGGTGCTTTGCAAAGGTGGTGTCCAACATTTGTATTATTGGCACTGTTACATAATTAGATGTAATGGCTGTGAAGTAAACAGAAATCACCAGAACTTGGGTAGAAGTGATATCAATAGACATAAAGGTTCTGGTGTTACCCATTCATCTGGATCTTCTGGAAGGTCACTCAGGATCTTGGGTCTTTGAAAATCATCCTTATGTATAAATCTTCTCACTCGCTGATGTAGGGTCATCCGCTGCGTTCTGTGAGGAGCTGCATTAATAATATAGTCGGTGGTATTTGCAAAATAGGTAAGATGTTCTGTCTGGGAGATACAAGTCTTGCATGGAATATAGTTGTCTCTTCTTCAACTGATCAAAAACCGAACATTCATTGCAACTATGTCTTGTTGAACTTAGATCAGCCATTCGAATTCTATCTCTTCTCCTGGTGCCTGTAATAAAACTGAGTGCTTTGTTCTGTACTCTTGTAGTTGAAGCATGTTGGTTTTAGTTGTTAATGACAAAAGGCCCCACGGATATTCAAGTAAAGGGGCTTATCATCATCTTATACAGGTGTTTTTTACGTCAGATGGAGCTGATTTAAACCTGAATAGAGTGGAAAGTCGAGCTTTGGCTACATTTATCTTTTTGGTGACATGGGAAGACGAATGAAGTATCCTGTCTATTCATATCCCATATGGTATATGGGTTATGAGATAGGCTATATATATCTCTGATGGAGATACCCCCTTTATCTTCAATGGTGGAGGAAAAACAACCAATTGTACTGATAAGAACTTTGTCTGGGTTAGTAGTGATACGCCATTTCCTCTCCCAGTTCGCTGTTCTACGTAGTTCCGTATTCATTTTTCTATGACCTTCTCATACTTATATTTACCTGTGACAGAGGTGGACGAAACTACATGAATTACATCATCAGTATTGTCACTGGTAGGCGGGATTTTCCAGTGGAAATAGGTCACCACCTGCGCCTAGTCTGAGGGTCTGATTGTCTCATCTTCCACTGTCTGCTGTATATTTTTATAGTCTTCATATTATGTCCATGTAATATAGTGATAAAGCCACTGGATGGAGAACGTCTACAAATAAAGATACCCAGATGTTGCACATTTTTATAACTGTTCACAGTTGAAGTTAATCAGTCTGTCTTGTTAGCCGATAACTAAGTAATATCTGATTATAGAATCCAGGAGTAATATTTATTGATTCTGCTCTGTTTATTTTTGCTGTTATTGAATAAGTTTAGTAGTAGTAGTAGTAGCAGTATTAGTACAGTAGTAGTAGCAGTAGCAGTAGCAGTAGTAGTAGCAGTAGTAATAGTATTGTTATCACTGTACAGGTGAAATATTTACCCTCCCTTTCACTCTCCTTCTTTGAATTCTTCGCTGAGAACTCGATGAGTGTCGAGGTTCCCGACTCTTCAATGCCCTTCTTCTGTGCATAAGGAAAATTACCAACAAACCTCTGGCTGTCTTCTAGAGGGAACTGGACAAATCCCTCAAATCTTTTCCTGACCAACCGGGGTGTAGTTCGTACATTGGACTGCGTGACTGCGTGTAGCCAGCAATAACAGCCTGGTTAATCAGGTCTCCTTAATCCACCAGAAGGCCTGGTCTAGGAACTGGCCGCGAGGGCTGGCCCCGGAAAGTCCTTCAGGTGTCCCGTGGAAAACAGTAAAATTGGTACCTGGGTGTTAGTGGACTGGTGTGGGTCGCATCCTGGGAAAAAACTGACCTAATTTACCCGAAATGCTCTGCATAACAAGCGGCTTTCTATATAGTATGTCATTGATGTCAGCTAGGCCTGTATACCTTGTACATGTACTTGTAGAAATGAAGATATTATTATTATTATTATTATTATTATTATTATTATTATTATTATTATTATTATTATTATTATTATTATTATATCCTTCCCACAATCCTTCCGTCTCTCTCTTCTTCCCTCCTCAGTCCGCCCAAGGGTTATTAAGGTTATGCCAGACTAGTGAAGTCATCTCAGGTCTGACGTAGCCATCGTTATATAAACAAACATGTTTTTTTCTGACTTGTTTGTAATGACGGGTGACCCTCATCTGTGTTATCAATAAAACTCGTTCAATAAAGCAAAATCAGTTTTATTTCCCATGGAACCTAGTATATTACATTATCATCATCAGTGCTAAAGTGACACGTTGCAAGCAGAAGTCTTGGATGCCAACGTCTTACTGTTGACAGTAGTTAAGTCAAGGCACACGCTGCAGAAAAACATTTATTGAGACAACGTTGGGCTCTGTGTATTGCTGTATCTTTATGATAAAACAAACGTTGTCCCAGTTAATGCTTGTTCTACGTGTGTGTTTCCCACAATACCGATGACTTGTCCACGTCCTCCTGGTCGAGGTCTGCTTTATCAGACACACTGGTTCATGTGAAAGGCAGAGACATGTCGAAAGGTGTGTATGGCAGAACTAAACATTTATTGGAAAAAACACTTATTTTAAAAACGTTTCGCTCACCTTTCTTGCTCTTCTATAGGTGTCTAGCTCTACCAAACACTGGTGTTTTTTTTTTAATTGTCTAAATGTCGTGGCTCGATCAATTAGAGGAAAGGATCTCAAAAACAGTGAGAGATAATGAGCTTTTGTGTCATTTATCGGCAGTAAAATAGATAAACTTTAGTTATTTCTATCGTGTTTATAAGGAAGATTCAAGATTCAAGATTCAAGATTCGAAAATTAAAGATTCGAGTCATATGGTGACTCAGGGGGCGCTCAGTGAAGAAGCCAGATATAGATACTCAGAATTCAGGAAAAAAAGGGAATTAATGCAATTTTTTTATAAATTTCATCACACGTTGAGTTACGCCATGATAAAATTATAAAGTTAGCCAAAGAAAGTATCCCAAGGAAAATGTTGAATATAGCTTTTGTATGTGTGTCTAGCATTTAAGAAATGCTAGACACGGAACTAGATAGAACACTGAGTAGATCCGTCCTCATTACGATAACATGAATGTTAATAAGTACATTTATGGAGCAACTTACAATGTAAACAGATTGATTGATGATATAGTAGCCAGGCTTAGGCATGGTCACAGGAACTTCTGGCAGACACACTCGTGATGATCAAACTCAACTCAACGTACGTGGTCAGCCTTACGGTCACTGTCTTGAACACTATGTGCTTAATTGTCCACTTGCTGAGGTATATAGAGATAGTATAATAACCTACGTAATATGTGTACTCACCGATTTGTGGTTGCAGGGGTTGAGTCACAGCTCCTGTCACTGCTTCTTCACTGGTCGCTACTGGTATCGATATGTTCACTTATTTGTACTCACCTATTTTTGGTTTCAGGGGTCGATTCCAGCTCCTGGCCCCGCCTCTTCGCTGATCGTTACTAGGTCCACTTCCTGCTCCATGAGCTTTATCGTACCTCTTCTTAAAGCTATGTATCCTGCCTCTACTACATCCAGATTGTACCACTTCTTGACAGTTCTATAACTCTGTGTGTGTACTCCCCCCTAAGTGGTTGCAGGGTCGAGACTTAGCTCCTGGCCCCGCCTCTTCGCTGTCCGCTACTGGGTCTCTGCTCTCCATGCTCCATGAGCTTTATCATACCTTGTCTTAAAACTATGTATGGTTCCCGCCTCCACTATATCGTTCCCCTAGACTTTTCCCACTTCCTGACTACTCTGTGGCTGAAGAAATGCTTCCTAACATCCCTTTGACTCATCTGAGTCTTCAGCTTCCAGTTGTGCCCCCTTGTTTCTGTGTTCCCTCTCTGGAACATCCTGTCACTGTCTACCTTGTCGATTCCCGCAGTATTTTGTATGTCGTTATCATGTCTCCTCTGACCCTTCTTTCCTCCAGTGTTGTTTTGTGTGTGTTCGGCTGTGTATAAAAGTACTTCATCCAAATCATTTAAATACGATACAATTTATGGACTGCTAGTTATCACTGGCTGATAAGGCGTCATCCGGAGACAGTCACCAGTGATGTGCTGGATGCAGGGAGAGCTCACTCAGGTGTGTGTGCGGGATGCAACAGATGCTGCTACGTAACAGTCAAGCAAAGTAGCGCCAGCAGAAACCACAACAGCAGCAGTGGCAGCAGCAGTGGGCAGCACCGCTGAGGAAAGCTAACCTGAGGTAACTTATTCTCCAAGAAATCAACAAAAGAAACAAAAAAAATTATCGTATCTGCTAAGAGGGGAAGGAAAAAAATAGAAGTTATAAAAAAGGATAATAGCCGATACAGTGACGAAGGAAAAGGCGTTTTGTTCACCTTCAGTGAATAAATGTTATTTTAGAACAATATCAAGTGTTCAAAAATATTCTGGCGTTCAAAATCGAAATATCACCTTTCTTCCCATCTCGTTCCTCTGACATTTTTGACACATTCCAGCAGTTCAAGTGTCCCTCCTTCAGTAAATTAGGATTCCCACCGAACTCTAGCTCAGGCACCAAGAATTGTTCAAGAGCGAGTCTTAGGACCAAGTGTTCGAATTACGAAACACATGGGCCAAGAACAATGCATATTGTTTAATCGGGGTTATTAACATTAAGTTCCATAACCAAAAATTGGTCAACACCAAGCCCAGGGACCCCTAGACGGTCAACACCAAGCCCAGGGACCACTAGACGGTCAACACCAAGCCCAGGGGCCACTAGACGGTCAACACCAAGCCCAGGGACCACTAGACGGTCATCATCAAGCCCCGGGACCACTAGACGGTCAACACCAAGCCCAGGGACCACTAACGGTCAACACCAAGCCAGGGACCCCTAGACGGTCAACACCAAGCCCAGGGACCACTAGACGGTCAACACCAAGCCCAGGGACCACTAGACGGTCATCATCAAGCCCTGGGACCACTAGACGGTCAACACCAACCCCAGGGACCACAAAACGGTCAACACCAAGCCCAGGGACCACTAGACGGTCATCACCAAGCCCAGGACCACTAACGGTCAACACCAACCCCAGGGACCACTAGACGGTCAATACCAAGCCCGGGACCACTAGACGGTCATCACCAAGCCCAGGATAACTACACGGTCAACACCAAGCCCAGGGACCACTAGACGGTCAACACCAAGCCCAGGGACCACTAGACGGTCAACACCAACCCCAGGGACCACTAGACGGTCATCACCAAGCCCAGGGACCACTAGACGGTCAACACCAAGCCCAGGGACCATAGACGGTCACCCCAAAGCCCAGGGACCACTAGACGGTCAACACCAAGCCAGGGACCACTAGACGGTCAACACCAAGCCCAGGGACCCTAGACGGTCATCACCAAGCCCGGGACCACTAGACGGTCACACCAAGCCCAGGGACCACTAAAACGGTCAACCCCAAAGCCCAGGGACCACTAGACGGCAACACCAAGCCCAGGGACCACTAGACGGTCAACACCAAGACCAGGGACCATTAGACGGTCATCACCAAGCCCAGGGACCACTAGACGGTCACACCAAGCCCGGGACCACTAGACGGTCAATCAGCCCAGGGACCACTAGACGGTCAACACCAAGCCCGGGGACCACTAGACGGTCAACACCAAGCCCAGGGACCTGGACGTCATCACCAAGCCAGGGACCACTAGACGGTCATCACAAGCCCAGGGACCACTAGACGGTCAACACCAAGCCCAGAGACCACTAGACGGTCATCACCAAGCCCAGGGACCATTAGACGGTCATCTCAAGCCCAGGGACCACTAGACGGTCATCCAACCCTCAGGGACCACTAGACGGACATCACCAAGCCCAGGGACCACTAGACGGACATCACCAAGCCCAGGGACCACTAGACGGTAATCCCCAAGCCCAGGGACCACTAGAGGGTCATCACCAAGCTCGGGGACCACTAGCGGTTATCATAAAGCCCGGGGACCCTAGCGGTCATCACCAAGCCCAGGGACCACTAACGGTCATCACCCCCCGGGGAACTAGCGGTCAACCCCAAACCCCCAGGGACCACAGACGGTCAACACCGCCCGGGGACCACTAGACGGTCAACACCAAGCCCAGGGACCACTGACGGTCAACACCAAGCCCAGGGACCACTGCGGTCATCATCAACCCCAGGGACCACTAGAGGGGTTAAACCTATGGACCACTAGACGGTAAACCCAAGCCCGGGACCACTAGACGGTAATCCCCAAGCCCAGGGACCACTAGACTCATCATCAGCCCGGGGACCACTAGAGGGTCTCATCAACCCCGGGGACCACTAGACGGTCAACACCAACCCCGGGACCACTAGACGGTAATCCGCCCCAGGGACCCTGACGGTCATCCCACTAGCTGGCCCACACAACCCCCAGAGACCACAGCTGGTCACATACAACCCAGGACCACGAGCTACTCACATAAAACCCCGAGCCCCGACTAGTCCAACAAGCCCAGAGACCACGAGCTGTACTAAAGCCCAGAGACCACGAGCTGTCACAACAAGCCCAGAGACACGTCTTACATACAACCCAGAGACCACAGCTGTCACTACAAGCCCAGAGACCACAGCAGTCCTAAAGCCCAGAGCCCCGATAGTCACATCAACCCAGAGACCGTGCTGGTCACACACAAGCCCAGGCCCACGGGGCTGGTCACATACAACCCAGAGACCACGAGCTGTCACATACCCCCAGAGCCCCGAGCTAGTAAATAAAGCCCGAGACCACGGGGCTGTCAAAACAAGCCCAGAGCCCCGTGCTGGTCATACAACCCCAGAGACCACGAGCTGGTCACATACAAGCCCAGAGACCACGGGGCTGGTCCTACAACCCCAGAGACCACGAGCTGGTCACATAAACCCCAGGCAGGAATCACTAACCTCGTGGATCTTGCTTCACCGTTGGTCAGTCTTGCACGGGGAAGGAACTGCAATAGAGTCAACAAGATGAGAATTTTGGGAGTACTAAAACTCTAGCCCTCGTGGTACTGGTACTCTCCTATTTACCCCATCTACCATAGCTTCGGGTACGTATGTTTTGGTTTTTATTATTATTATTTTATATTCAAAAGGCGCTAGCCATGTATGGGTCATGGCTTACTAGAGAAGGGGGGGAATTGTGGGTTCATTTTTGTAAGAACGCTAAGCATTTTTCCGAATGTCTACCCCCGGGAACAAAAGTACAAATTTTTTCAAAATTTTTCGTTTCATTGTGTTCACTTTTCCAGTTATTTCACTGTGTTTACAAGGAAGATTAAAGTTAACGCTGACCTACCTTGGGTTATTGTGCGTTAATGCTTGCGTCCCGACAAGACGGTGAATAAGCAAAGCGCAACGCATGCGTATTTTTTTTCTGTATTGGATTGACGTCTCTAACGGCTGGCGAAACGTCTCCACGGCAAAAATCCCCCAATGTTGCTCGTTGTCTTATACATCTATGTGTCGGTGTTCCCATAGCGATAGTAGTTCGATCCCTAGTGCACTCAGCTCACACAGTT